>JAAAKG020174732.1:0-26881 GCA_010014905.2 Druon quercuslanigerum | reverse complement strand
AAAAACGGTAAAGCTTCCAGGGTAGACAGTATTAACGCTGAAATGCTTAAACACGGTGGCGAGTACATACCACATAGCCTGTGCGTACTAGAAATCTATGCATCGAAGTAGGAGAAGTCCCAGGTGATTAAAAAAAAGCAATTATTGTGCCAATATACAAAAGAAAGGGAGATAAAAGCGACTACAATAATTACAAAGGGATCAGCTTATTAAGTACCGTAAGTAAAATATACTAAAAGATACTTATTCGTAGGGTTATGAAAATAACACAAGGAAAGATTTAGGAAGTCTAAAGTGGGCTTATGCCAGGAAGGTCATGTACAGATTTAATATTCAGCTTCAGGCAAATCACAGAAAAGAATTTGAGAGTGGGCAAAAAAAATTTTTTGTACATTTGTTGACCTAGAAAAAGCTTTCGTCACAGTAGATAGAAGCAAACTTTGGGTAGTTCTGAAAGAGTACGGTGTAAATGGATGGCTCCTACAAGCTAAAAAAGCAATATATATATATGGGTGGCAAAGCGAGTATAAGGGTAAATGGGAAATTGAGTGACTGGTCCGATATTATACAAGGCTTTAGACAAGGACGCGTTATGTCTTCATGGCTATTTATATTACTTAATGACAAGTGTTTAAGAATAGTTTTTTTCGACGAAAAAGGTGTGAATCTCGAAACAGTAAGGGTACGTGGGTTAGCGTTTGCAGATGATAAGGTGGTCATGACAGAATCTATCGATGATTTGCGAAGAATGTTGAATAAATTGAATACAAGCATGAAGAGCATGAGCCTCAAAATTAACGTAAATAAAACAAAAACTATGGTTTTCGAAGAAAATAGTGAGAAAACAATATGCAACATTGTAATAAATGATAAGAGAATTAAACAAGTTGATAAATTCGTATACCTTGGTTGCTTATTTACTAGGGACGGTAAGATAGATGAGGAGTTAATAGACGCACAAAGGAAGGTAAGAAGGTTATTGGTAGAGCAGGCCCCCTTAGAAGAAGTAAAAATATATCACATAAGGCTAAAATGGCAATACTTAATTCCATATTTGTACCAACTGTACTATACGGCAGCGAGACGTGGACATATCAAGAAAAAGATAAGAATAAGATTAACGCGGTCGACATGACATTCCTGCTCATAATATGCGGAAAAACTCTGATGGACAAAGTAAGTAACGAGATAAACCTTAAGGAACGTGGTGCGGAAGAAACGCTAGTTGACGCATGGGAATGAAATCGGAAAGAAATGTTTCGGTCATGTTGAGAGAATGAAGGATGGACGTCTAACGAAACAGGTATATCAAGGTAAAGTAAATAGCAGCGTGCCCAGAGGCAGACCGCAGAAGGAATGGTTAGAATGTGTTAATGAGACCCTTGTTAGAAGGGACATAAGAAGCCATAGAAACACGAGAGGTTTCATGAGAGGGGCATGCATGAAAAAATGCATGGACGTTAAAGAAGCTAGAGAAGTATGCCAGAACATAAAAGTATGGCGGAAAATAGTTAACAAGAAGAGTGTCAGTAGAGTGAATGACGCTTGAAACAAAGACCTTCGATACTAATGGACCCAAGTGGGGAACTTCACATGACGACTTTGTGAGGATCTTTACTTGGGCTGATTTCTAGAGAGATTGATCAAAAATCTGGATCGGATCAGTGTTGCGGAGTGAGCGTTTATTTAAATAAATAACACGAGAATTCCAGATCAATCTGAAAATTTTATAACTTCTTCCTCACAGTACTCTCCTCCCCACCGAGTGAGTCACGCCTACGCCGAAAGGGAAACGGCTTAATGGTGTAGTAAAAACATTGTTTATATACAAACCAAATTTTTTAACACAAACTTTTTCAATGAGGAATTGTTAAGAACTAAATTTACAGACAAAACTGTTCTAAAAACAAAATTATATTGAATAATATTTATTACATAGAGTGTCACAGACTCAAGTGTCCGAACTTATATATCTGTATACAAATTAGAAAAAGAAATCGAAAATTACTTTTCCAAAAATCAGTTAAAGCTTAAGTTCTTGAGTTATAAAATATCTATGCTGGTTCAATCAGGAGCACGGTATAAATAGACGTGTGAAATGATCGAAAGTCCAGCTTAAGTCTTTCATATCTCAAAAGCCTAAAGTTTAAAAATGTTAGTAAAGAATTATATTGCTGTAATTGTTTGAGACTTTTCATTTTGGATATTTCTGATATACAATTGAATTTTAATTTATGTTCTGGATTTTAACTACAACAGGCTTCTTTTTATTTAAAAACGGAGTAAAAAATATTAAGAAATTTTGATCAAAAATATGATCTATATATCATAGTTTAACTCAGGATTTCATTATAATTTTGTTTCTAACCTTATATACTACAATGTTTTTGTATCGTGATCTGTTCGATAAGCTGAGTTTTATATTCTCAAATTTCATTTTAAAAGGTGATATATACGATTTTAATAGCGTTTTATTTTAAAATGCCTTTTAGTTAAGAATAATAAATTAATATGGACCCAGATCTGGCACCGGTCAGATCTATATTTGAATTTCTGTTGGGAAGTGCGAGACCTTCATACATTGGGCAATTTTAAAGATATGCTTAAAATTTTTATAGCTCACATGAACACGTTTGAAACCCTATAAGAAAGTCCCTTACTGACTGTGGAGTAAAAAGAGCTGTGGGGGTGTGCGGTGGTTTTTTTCTACTGTTTTTTTACTTTTGAAACAGAGTTTTCATCCCGTATATACTTGGACCACACTGCTAAACTACGTCATCACGTATTGAAAGCATTTTTAAAGATCTTGCCACAGTTATATGTTAAACTTAACAACTTTGAACCACGTTGAATTCCGAATTTAATTTTAAATCACCTGCCTACCGATGCTTTAATGTTTAAAAGAATGTACAATTTTTAATACATTTTGCAGGTCAAACAATCCTAAATAGTTTCGAGGGATTCTGCGGCAAATTCATTCCACAATTTTAGGAATTTGTAACTCGGATGTATCAGGAATCAGTTCTATTAATATATTGAAATAATGTTCTGATTTTAATAAACCTTGTTGAAGATCTTTTTAGGAGCGATTTGGAAGAGAACTGGCTAATAGATGCGGAAACTGTAATGGTAATGCAACCCCTCTATAAAATAATGGATCGTACCTACTATGCACGTTGCAGTTCCATTCACATCCAAGACATCCAACATCTAATGAAGATTACTCCGGAGGTATACACAAAATTTATAGAAGGTAATTTTTCTGATCAAAAACTCGAAACGTTGAGCAGCAAGTCTCAGAAAAGTAATTTCGGTATTATAGAAAGAACGAATAGGAAAAATTACTTCACGTTGAGTAACTTATGGTACCATGAAGTATTTTGTAAAAAAAAAACTCATTTGAGCCTTCAGTTTTGTTAGAAATGATAATAACGCAATGAGTGTTCATCATGATATACTTTAGTATGAGATCAATCAATTCGTGCCAGGATCTCAAAAGCTGCGAAAAGTAATAATAGAGCAGAAAATAAAGGTTGAGAAAAGTAGGACTCTCCTCAATGTTTTCACATTAGTGTGCAAAAAATATGAAACATTCAAAATAGAGAGGTTCATCTAAAGGAAAAAATCAAGTTTGAACACGATTCCACGATGTGATTTCCCAACATTTACATCAGTTATGAAAATTGCATCTAACGTCAAACGTAAATCTGTCAATTCAACAACAAATGTGTAAGTATTAGATTTGGCGCGAGAACGCGGTTTCAATATTTGAGCATGAGCTACAGAAAACATTATATTCCTTTGACAAACTTTCCACTTTTCCCTTCTGTGATCAACGAGCATATGTATTGATTTATGACATGCTTATGAGTACAAAGTTAAAATTAAAAAATGCTTACTTCCTTACTTTCGCAAAAAAGTTTTGCTGCAGCAGTTTCTTTGCGATTAAATCATGCAGAAATGAAATTTTAGACAAATATGCAAAGAGTGGATAATGAAGAAGCTGATATCAGAAGAATATTACACGTATTGTATGCAAGCCAAGCATGCTCTCGTCCATGCGTTAGCATTTCTGATCGACTTTCGATCGATTTTCATGTAGGAAACGCTTTCACATTTTGAATGATAATTCGAGAACCAATAAATACTGTATCATGTTTTGCTCTCTTGTATCTGCGATTCATCACCTGATAGGATCCGATTACATAAGTACAGTCGGTACAAAATATCGCAGTATTGAAGCTAATCCGGAAAAGTTTTTACGGAAATTCATAGAAGGCAAGAAGGAACTTTAAAACTTTTTGTATAATTCGAGTACTGAATATTCTTTAAGATGTGGGCATTCCTTTAATGACACCTTTGTAAATTTTTGTAGCGCATACAAGCAATGCAGACATGGAGGAGATTTGTCAGAGTGCAGAAGAATATTTACTTCAAGTTCTTAAAAAAGGAATTGCATATAAAACGCTGGATAATTCGATATCTTGTCTGTAACATCAGAAGTAGACGCAATGATGGTCGAAACGTCGAGACGTTTTTTAAATAATAAATATTGTTCATCTGCATGTTTTTAAACAATTATTTTGACTCCAATTAGACCGTAAGACCGATTATTGTTAGCAAATAGTTTTTCTAAAATATCTATTAAAATTTGTGACGTTCGAAGAAGGAAAACAATTTTGGATCTTCTGTATCTGTGAATTGTATACATATTGAAATTACCAGGTCAGTAACGTACTGTTAATAATGGGATACCTATCTTATATTTCGACAAAATATGGAAAAAACGTGAGAAGTGACATGGACAGCTGAATCAAGTTTTAACGTCGACTCGTCCTTTTAAAAGAACAACATTTTATTGATTGAAAAAGACCCGCAATGATGGTCGAAACGTCGAGACTTTTTTTAAATAATAAATATCGTTCATCTACATGTTTTTAAACAATTATTTTGACTCCAATTAGACCGTAAGACCGATTATTGTTGGCAAATAGTTTTGCTAAAATATCTATTAAAATGTGTGACGTTCGAAGAAGGAAAACAATTTTGGATCTGCTGTATCTGTAAATTGTATACATATTGAAATTACCAGGTCAGTAACGTACTGTTAATAATGGAATACCTATCTTATATTTCGACAAAATATGAAAAAAACGTGAGAAGTGACATGGACAGCTGAATCAAGTTTTAACGTTGACTCGTCCTTTTAAAAGAACAACATTTTATTGACTCTTGAAAAAGACCCGCAATGATGGTCGAAACGTCGAGACGTTTTTTAAATAATAAATATCGTTCATCTACATGTTTTTAAACAATTATTTACATATTAATCTGTGAAAGCGTTGCCTCATAGTAGTCATTCTCTTCCACTGCATATTCAAAGGGCATATTTCAATAAGTACGTCCAAGTCAATTGCTGCAAACGAGAATGTGAAAAGCTGGATCCTTTGAAATTTCGTTGCGAGTTACAGGATGGTTTGCTGCTCATTTTTTATGCGCTAAGAGCGATTAATGCAGAAAAATTGATAGAAATAGTCATTCTGAATGACTTCAACAGTTTATACGAAGAGCACCATTGCATGATAACGTATCGTTGCATTAACACCAAGAATTTTATTTTTGTCGCAAAATTTCCAAAGTTTCTTTTAATATCGCATAATTCAATAAATTTAGGAAAAAAAAATTACAAAAAAAATTTATTTTAACGCGTTGGTCAATCAATATTGATCACTTTGATCAATATTCATTGAAAAGAAGCTTTCATTCATGAGAAATTATTTTACGGAGATGATCGTATCGTATCAAAAACGAATAAAGACATTGATTAGAAATAAAATACTTGAATAGAAAAAAGTGAACTGTCCCGAAGACGTTAATTTGCTAAATATAAAAGAAAAAGGTTTTGAATAAAAATGTCGTTTCGAGGAAAATAAGTTTTACTTTTGAGATTAACATTTCATGCATTCTAATAAGTGTTTTACAGTCGTGACAACATGTAGTTTAGTTTTTTGATTAAATGGTGAACTTCTGTTTCACGAAACTTAGATAATTATTTAAAATCACATGTAAAGTAATAAAACCCTGTAGCGCTTTGAAATCTTGTGTAAATATTCGGAAAAATCTAAATCGTATCACATCAGTTAAAATTTTAGCATATTTCGAACAGTATATGTTCATGTAAGCACATTTTATTCTTTAAGCTGCCCATGCCAACCGAAGCAGAAATTGTATTGTCAACATCTAATGGTGAGACCTGTAGGACTGCTGGGAAAACGTGTGAAAATAAATATTGAGAGCGGAAAGGTTATTGAATTGACCACCGAAGAAATCGCGGAAACTCCATTAGGCAGGAAAATCCCACTTAAACAATTTTTTAATGTGTATCGTGTTTAAACTACAAATTTTTAATCGTTCAATGAAGTTTATTAATCGTTAAGTTATACTGTTTACCTGTAAACATTTAAATTCTTCCCCTACCTTTAATTTTTTTCATCGATGGAACTGTTCAACCTACTTCTTGTAAATAATTTCTGTGGCACGAAACGGGTCTTCTTATACATATATAGAAAAAATAAAGATACAAATTTGTCCACCATCCACATTTCATTTCAGTTACCTTTAATTTCTTCTCATATATACATGTTGCGCATATTTTGAAGAAAAAAAATTGCGGTAGAGCTTTTTCAAAATTAAAAACATTATTGTTATGCAAAAAAAATGTAGCGCAAACTTCTTGACTGACGGATTGTTAAGATCTACATTTAGAGACAAAACAGTTTTAAGAAAGAAAATTAGATTAAATAATATTTATTACACAGGGTGTCACAGACTAATGTGTCCGGACTTATATATCTGTATAAAAATTAAGAAAGGAAATTGAAAACTCCTTTTCCAAACATCAGTTGAAGTTTGAGATCTTGAGTTATAAAATATCTAGGCTGGACCAATTAGCAGCGCGGTATAAATAGATGTGTGTACGAGAGCGGAAGTCCAGCGTAGCCTTATTTGGAGAGCGTCGAGGCGACTGTTTATACTGCGCTCCTTATTAGCGCAGCTTCAGTCTTTTGTTTCTCAAAACTTAAATCTTCAACTGGTTTTTGGAAAAGGAATTTTTGATTTATTTTTTTAACTTTTATGCAGCCATATAAGTCCGAACACTTGAGTCTGGGACAATGTGTATAATAATATATATTAAATGATATTTGTTAAAACAAAATCATAACAGCTAAATCTACAAAGGTTTATATATTTCGTTTTTGTTAAACTTTAAGAAAGAATTATATAACTGTAATTTTTTTAGAATTTTCTTCACGGATATTTTCGATATCCAATTATATTTTTTTTATTCTGGATTTTAAATACATTAGGCTTTTTCTATATTTGAGAAACAACCTTTCGTCAGAGCAAAAGTTATTAAAAAATTTTTATAATCACCGGTTCAACTCAGGATGCCAAACGAGGTAAATGCATTTTCGAGCTAGTTAGGGCCCTTTCTATTTTCAATTATTATCAGACAGTTTAGTCCATTTGTTTTCATAAAGCGAACTTTTATGCCTATTCTTTTGTAGTTTTCTATAGCCCATCGAATGGCTCCGCAAATAGGCGCTGACGATTTATTATTTTCGATTTAGCCAAAGCTGATATCACAAAATAAATTTAAGTGCATATAAAAATTGATAAAGAGCACTTTCGATCTATCCACTGCAACTAAAATCCTATTTTAAAAGCTTTTTATCACTTTTTAGACTGCAAGTGAAATTATTTGGCGATATAAGTGTTGGGTTAATGGATGAGAAGTGGTTATGAAGGGGTTGATAACTTTTTTCTTATTGTGAGTATAGCGCATATAAGAGCATTTCAAATCACACTCGAAAATCTTTTTAGCAATTTTGATATTGCAATTTAATTTATTTTATAATATGATCGTTGAAACAATTGATAAGAAATAGAAATGATGTGATAGATTATGATTTTATTTTAATTCTTACAAAGATACATTTAGGCGCATTTTAAATCCCATATTAAAACCCCTTCATCACTGCGATTAGAATCTTTTTATTCTGTTGACCGTCACTTAGCAAAATTTTGTGACCTCCGTATCTTGGGCAACTTTCAATATATTCAGAAAATTTGTATGGCAAATAAGAGCGCATTTAATTCTCCGTAAAAAGGTCATTTCGGCAATGCGGATTAAGAACTTTTTATTTTTTGGGTCATCACCTTAGACACCCGTGCATAAATTTCCAAATATTTGCCTTGTTTCCGACTTGGGGCAGATCGGGTACACAATTTTCTGGATTTTAAATTTGGTCCCCTCTAGACTACGGGTTGAAAGCCACTCTTGAAAGTAGATGGCGCCCCATTAATTTCTGGACCTAAAGTGGGCTTATTCTAAATCGGCCAAATTACAATGTAAAGTGCAAACATCAGAAATATTTTAATTTATAATTGAAAGAGTAATGAAATAAGTAAAGATAAATTCCAAACACAAGCACTAAGCGACTTCGTAGGCATCGTATCCTTCAAAATATGCTTGAGTTACGTCTTAAAGACCTAACGTCAAAATGAGGTTATTTATTTATAAGAAAAGAAGCAGAAGTAATATTTACTGTGTGAAATGCGAAAACCAATTGGATCAATAATGACGTCATAAACATATTTATTTTCACTTTTTTTAACTTATATGACATAATCGGTATGAATACAAGCGTCTTATTGTAGTATAGTTGACTTTGTAAAAATAACTTAGACAGCCAGTGCAACATTATAATCCGCTCATTTCAAAATAACTTATTACATTCATGTTCAATATAGAAATTTAAAGCAAAACTATTTTGCAAAAGACTAATATTGCGTCTTTCGACTTTTTCAGTTTGCTCCAAAAAAAGGGCTGAAATTTTAAATAACTGGATGTAAACTTTGACCACGCTACTTACCTTCGTTATCACATATTGAAAAGCATTCTGTAAGATTTTGCCACATTTATATGTTTTGATTTTAATAAACTTTGTTCAAGATCTGTTTCAAAGCGCTTTTGAAGGGAGCTGGCCACTAAATGTGGAAGCTGTTATGAAAATGCAACCACTCTATCAAATAAGAGATCGGACCAACTATGCACGTTAGAGTTCTATTAAAATCCAAGACATCCAACATCTAGAGAAGATTGCGCCGGAGGTATACACCAAATTTATAGAAGGTAATTTTTCTATTCAAAGTTCTAAAGTTTTATTAAGATTGCATAATGCTGATCAAAAACTGGAAATGGTGAGCAGCAAGTCCCAGAAAAGTCATTCCGGTATTACAGGAGGAGCTTGTGGTACGATGAAATACTTTGTAGAAAAAATCTCTTGTGACAATGTAGTTTTGTTAGAAATGATAATGATGAACTTGGTGTTTCTCGTGATACTTCAGTGAGAGATCAATCCATTTATGCCAGGATCTCAAGATCTTTGTAAAGTAATAATATAGCAAACGTACTTTCAATTTTCTCTGTTCTCTCCCCTTTGGAAAAAACTTGGTGAAAAAAATGTTCTTGTCACGGAACACAATTATGCTCTCTTCTTCCCGCGATTCATCACCTGACAGGATTCGATTAAACAAGTACAGTCAGTACAAAATTTCGCAACATTGAAGCTAAAAAATTGAAGCGTTTTGTATAATTCTAGGCCTTTTGTAGCCACATATTCCACAGGATGTGTTCATTCTTTTAATGACACCTTTGTACATTTTTGTAGCGCATTCATGCGTTTTAATAAGTGTCTTACACTCGTGACAAGTAGTATAAGTTTAATCTTTTATTGAATGGTGACAGGTCCCCGAAATGTTGACTTGATGAACACAGGGAGAAAAAGATTGACCTGAAGTACAACGAAACTTTTAGAATAATAACAGTTCTTTGAAAAGTTGTTGTATAAGTAAGAAGAAAGTAAGTAAGTAATAAAAAAATTATTAGTTTTTACGTTGTCGCAAGAGTTTAAACAATTTTGCGGGTCCTTATATTTAAATTGTGCAATTTTCGTTCTTACTATCTTATTAGTACTGCTTTATTTCACATAAAGTTTTATTTATCAATTACTCAGGTTTAGGTTCTTGCGCAAAAGTTTTCCTTCATATAACAATGGATCACAATATTTAAAATTAAATCGAAAGGAGTTTCTTAAAATGTTGTAAAATTTTTTAAAGTTACATTTCAAGAAACTTATAAAATTGTTTAAAACTTCTTGGAATCTACTGAAACACTGGAACGCTTTGAAATCTTATGTAAATATTCAGAAAAATCTAAGTCGTATAATATCAGTTAAAGTTTTAGCATATTCAGAACAGTATTTGCTCATGTAACCGCATTTTTTTTCTTTGAGCTGCCTCTTATCAAATGCAAATATGTCAGAAGGTCTACCTTGATGTCTTCAATTTACGAGATAAAGACTATTAAATTGATTGTACAAGCCTTTAGAAGCGGTAGAGTATTCAGTTCTTAAATTGTTAATCGAATTCATTATTCATATATCAATCAGTTTTTCCTGTAATAAAAAAATATGCGGATTGTCTGTACTCTAGTCTTATCATTGGCCATTGTCCTCAATTCTATTGGTAAATATACTTATATATAATAATACACAAACTCTCGCTCTGAGTCAACCCTTTCTTGGCCTTCCTTTAACTGGTAGCTCAAGCAGTATCTCAGGGAAGTAGGGCGTGCGCGGTTGCAATAGTGAAGTATATTGCGCAATAGCATACATTCACATTGGAAACGGTTCAGGTGGCTGTAACTGTTTATGTTTTGATCCCCCCGAATTTAGTCCAAGGCTATTTTAAGGCAATCCCCGAAACTGGACTGAAGGCGAGAGTTTGGTATATATCAATATTGTTATATATTTATTTAAACTATGCACAAAGCGGAATTTCAAAAATTAAATCTGCACGGACAAATTTCACACGTTAAATATTTAAAAAAGGTTTTTATACATACTCTTCATTCCACAATGGTCTGCTTGGTCGTGCGATCCTAGCATTTTGCAAGATTTTTAATATTTCAATGCCAAACATATACATAAACCATATACCAACAGAAGACTATATAGAGTGGATAAAAGTGAAAACGGGGCACAAAAGTTTTTGCCGTAAGAATGGAACATACAGTTTTCAAGGTAAAAAGGAAGCAAACATATCTTCAGAGTATACACGGACCAAAATTTCTTTAGAGTAAAAATCCAGCTAATTTTCTGAACAAAAATGGAACAAACGAGCGCACCGCTCCAGGGAAGCGATATATGCACGGATGTTAGGTGGGGATAGAAGCCCGAGCAATGCCCAGTATTGAATCAGTGTTTTATCGAGAGTCACAAATAAGAAACAATAACAAAAAAGCAACAAAAAAAATAGTTTACAGAAATTGCAAAAAAATAATAACCTTTATTCTGTTTACAAATTTAATTAATCTTATCATTTCTTTTAATAAAAAAAATAGAAATTTTATAACGGAAACGCGTCATTATGAAAACCAGAAATCCTGTAATAAAAAATCTGCTCAACCTTCCTTTTTACTTATTTATGTTGCATTTTTACTCTCAAACTTTTTAGGTATTTTTTTTTACTTTCCGCCTCTCAAATCGTCACGCAATACTCTAGATCTAGAGTTCCCACTAGGCATTTAGCAATAAACTAACAATATATTTTATCCCCACCGCTAAATAATAAAAACTTCTGGAGCTATTTCCAACATGAATCCAGGGGTTGCTGTATGACGTATACAATGTCACAGGCTAAATGTACAAATTTTGAGGGAAGAGAAATTGGTTGGAAGACCATAAAAAATATTTCCCACCAATTTTAGCAACAAAAATTATAAAAAATAGCTATATAGTCTTTGATTTTTTGTTGCAGAGTTAATTTCACAGTCCAAGCTTCTTCCTATTGATGAAGCTGACCCTAGCTTTCCTCGACAGGTACCTTTCGCTTCTTCTCCTGGACGACATTCTCCTAGAAGTTCACTTGCTTCTCCCAGCCTTCAATCGTCTCCCGCGTCTCGACGATCTGCTAAGCCGCTTTTTCGTGACCGGTCCAGGTCTCCTCGCGCCAGGCCGACTTTTCGTAAAGTACTTGGATATAAACTTGAAGAGCTTGAATTTATTCGACTCGTTCCCCAGAATAATGTAAACCGGATATTCGAACTTCGAAAATACGTTTTTCCTCCCGATAAACCAATTCGAATAATGGACCAACATCGTCTCTTTCCCCTGCCAACCGAAGAAGAAATTGTGTTGTCAACATCCAATGGTGACGCCTTTGCAATATTGGATAAAAAATCATGCGCACACACGGTGCTTCGTGGAATATATAAACCTGTAGGTCGGCTGGGAAAACGAGTGAAAATAAATATTAAGAGCGGGGAGGTTATTGAATTGACCATCGAAGAAATCGCGGAAACTCCATTAGGCAGGAAAATCCCACTTAAAAAATGGTTTAATGTGTATCGTGTCTGAACCACAAATTTTTAGTCGTTCAATGTTCAGTATATTATGTTAAAATCTATTTCATCAACTGTATATTTTAATTATTTCTGTATTACGAAACGGGTGGTTTCTACATATATAGCAAAATAAAGGAACAAATTTGTCCACTATCATTATTTTACGTATATCATTTACCTTTAAATTTCTCTCATATATACATATTGCGTTAATGTTTAATTATTTTTATAATTACAGAAAGTTTTTTTGCAGAATACTTTGATTACATTCAGAGCCAAAAAAGTTTTCAAAAACAAAATTGATACATTGATCCACTTCAAACTCTCATATTTTGGGGGGCAGTTAAGCGTTTATTTTTTTATTTCGATCATAGAGAGCAATCTGACGCCTGTATTTTTTTATTTTTAGGGCTAGTTCGAAACCTTTGTTTTTTTTTCAATATAATCCGACAGTTTAGTCACTTTGTTTTTTTCAATGTAATCAGGATGGTTGACCGTGTAGTTTCCTATGGCAATATAGTTTTTCCTGTTTTTTTTAGCATAGGGCGCTTTACAGTAATACAGCAACACTCCCTTAGGCCCCGTTAGACGTCTTTTCATTTTCAGTTTTTTGGATTAGTTTGGCTGTTTGTTTTTCAATTAAATGGGACAGTTTGACCCATAAGTGTTTTGCAGCCGAACGTCGCCTTAAATGCGCTAGTGCGCGCTACTTTCAAATCTATGAACAAATCTTAATCCACACCGACATTACTACTTTTGATCCTTCCACAGGAACTGAAATCCTATCAAAAAAGCCCTTCATCAACTTTTAGACTGCAAGTGAAATTATTTGACGATATAAGCGCGGGGTAATCGATGAGAAGTGGTTATGAAGGGGTTGATTATATTTTTCATTTTTTATTACTAAAATCGTATAAGTATTAGTATAACATTAAAACGACTAATCTTATGAAGAGAAATAATTAATTTACTGAAGGCCTTTTACGGTGTGCTTCAGGATACAATATACTGTTAAAAATTTGTTTTTGTTGACTAAAAATATAAAAGTCGTGGGACTAAATATTGTGCTTACCGTATATTAATGCAAGGAAAGCTAAAAGAACGTTTTTTCCCACTTCGTTGTGAATTTTGTAGTTGATAAGATTTTAAAATTGGAGCCACATAACCTCAAAGTTGAGCATAAAAAAATCTTCGTCCTGTCTAGAAGTATAAAAAGAGTTATGTGATAATAGTTTATGAAGAAAGTATATATAATAGAATTTGTAAACTTGCAGGATATAAATCCTAGATGATTATTATATAACCTACATCTTAAAATAAAAGTGTTTAAAGCCCTTTAGGTATACTACATTGTAACTCTATTAAGAATTGGTATAAAATTAAAATGGGGTTTGTTTCCTGTAAAATATACGTATATATCTTCTAAGCCCGTTGAATGTCTGATCTAATATAATAGAGTTTTTATCTCCTTGTATATGTATAATTTCTAATTGTAAATCTGTATTAAGATTAGGCTCCAATTCCAACATTTTATATCATTTAATTAAGCATAAGCATGTTAAGGTATGGCTGTGTTTGTTTCGTTATTTTCTAGAGATCTTCGTGTTTTCAATTCCTTGTGTGCGTGGGTCTGCTGTGTCAATTATTTTTCTGAAAATACTATCTTTAGTTTTCTTAGTTTACAGAGATATAGTTTCTTGTGAATAAATTATGTGTTTGTATCTTTCAGTAATTATAGTTTTTAACAAATCAAGAGGATAGCCCTTTTTTATAGTGTTTTCTGCAAGAGATCTAATTTATTTTGTGAAATCTAACATCAGACAGTTAGTTAGATAATTGTTTACAATTTTATTGTCTTCGATTTTTAAGGCTAAATCTAAAAAGTTTGTATTATCATCTTTAGTCAATTCTATAGTAAATTTAGTGTAGTTTAATGTTCGCTGGAGGAAATGAATTTTTAACCGAAAAAATAGAAATCTTTAACCAAAAATGGAACTGTTCACATTTTTATTCAAAAACTATATTTAGAACCAAACAAAATCACTATATAGTTAGGTTTTTAATTAAAAAAGATTTCTTATCTAGCCTTTCTGCGCAATTTTATTGCATAGCTTTCTTACAATTCATATTCATCAATTCGCACAATACATTCATCGTTGGTTCCGTCAAGTGAGATATCGCACCAAGACGGTTCCTACCCTTTGTCGTAAAACGATCCCAGAATTCGGAAATAATTTAAATACTAGAATATTTTAATTTTGAAAATTAAAAATTTCGCGTCACAGTTCAGATCGTCACATATTGTAGGGCCTACCGTAGGGTATGAACACCCTTACCCCCAACTCACTAGAGTGGAAAACATCCGCGCGCGCATACTCACGCATGCACGGCGTCGACTTTAGGCTCGAAGCGAACCGAGCAACCATGTAGCGGTAGTCAGGGGCGGTCAAATGCTGTGTGTCGAAGCGGCCGCGTATAGTTAATAGTTTAAGGTGTGTCGCTTTAAAGTGAAATTGTACTGAGTGAACTTCTTCTGACGACTTGGGAATTTTAAAGTACGGCAGAAACATAACCTGAAAAAAACTTTTTTTGACAATGGATTGTTTAGAAAAGTATCAATATCATTGTGCTGTGCGGAAGTGTAGCACGAAACGGTATCAAGAAGAAAAAGTACCCCTTCATAGATTTCCTAAAAGAGGAGACAATTTTATGGATTGGATAAGAGCTTGTGACAACGAAGATTTACTGACGTTTGATCACGCACAGATAACATCGAAACGATTTTTTATTTGTCACAAGCATTTTAGTGATAAAAGTTGCTACGCAAGGAGAACTAGAGAATTATTTTTAAAATGTAGCCCTATTCCCACATTAAACCTGCCATCAGCTTCTGATACGTTGACACAAGAAAAACACATTAATATTGAGTTGCCTTTAGAACATCATGAGGTCTTTTCATTGAAATTATCATCAAAAATTACCAGAAGCGTCCTAGTCGTCGACGGTATACTAATGAAGAGAAAGTTTTATGTTTGTCCATATATAAGAGGTCAGCGAAATGTTATAGATACTTGAAGAGCATAGTAGAAACCTTACCAAGTCCAACGACTCTAAAAACTGCATTGAAAAACATTCCTATGGACACTGGAGTAAACGAGAGCACAAAGCAGCGTCTAAAGAAAGCAGCCTCATAATGTAAGACCGAACAAGATTAAGTTATGTTTCTGATGTGGGATGAATTACTTCTTTCGACTGGACTTCACTATGATAAAGACACCGATAAAATTGTGGGGTTTTGAGATTTTGGAAGCGTTCGAAACGACAAATTCGCAGACCATGCCTTGTTATTCATGTTTCGCAGTGCTGAGAGCGGAAATATTTTGCCCATTTCTTTCAATTTCTGTGATGCTCAAACCAGAAGTGTGCAGCTACAATGTTGCATCAAGGAAGTCGTGGAGGCGACGAAAAATTCAGGTCTCAACGTGGTAGCTTCAATTTGCGATGGCGCGACCACCAACGAATCTGCGATCAACACCCTGATCGAAGATACCAGAAAAATAAAGGGAGCAGAGTACGTGGAAAGGAGTAAGTTCCTTACTTATTTTATTTTATTTTTAAAATACTTTTAAATCCTTGCAAGCTGTTTGTGATTCGGTAAAAATATTTTGAAATTGCTCGTGTTTCAAAATCTGGAAATTGCAGTATAGGTTTACAAAAATTTGTTTTCAATTTCAGACGGTACGTTCATAGTTCACGGCGTTGAGATAATTCCCTTATTGCTGGATAAAGATTTGGAATACGACGTTAGACTTGGAAAAGAAGAAAGTGAGAGAAGTTTCGCAGATTGGAATCATCTTATTATCGCTTATGAAATAGACGTTTATGGCAATGGAAGGATTCAGTCTATGAAAAATCTAACTGATCAGCACGTATATCCACATTTAATAAAGAGAATGAGCGTTAATAACTGTTATTAGGCGACAAGCGGAACAGTTGCCTCAACAGTGCAAGCATTTTCAGGAGGGCCAGGTGACATTTTAGAGCATTTTTTTGTATTAGATCCGTGAGAAAATTCTAAAATTGAATATTGAGACTACTTTTTGTATTTTAAGTAAAAGATGATGAAAAGTTGTTCATATTAAATATAATGTTTTTTTGAATCGAATGGAATCTATCACTCTATTTCAATTTTCTTTTTTAAACTTTCTTCTGATGTCAAACCACAACTTCTTTTTCCCCTCTTCCGTTCTAAATTCTTTATTCATAATATTTCTCTGGAAGAGATTAAAGGATCTGGGATTCAAAAGTCTAAAGACAAAGCACCTAAATCAGGATCCGTTAGAGAATATCTTTGGACAGATTCGAGATCACGGAGCACAAAACACGAAACCTACGTGCTACCAGTTTATTGGTCATTTTAAGGCACTCGTTATAAACAACTTGACGCACTACCACGCGCTGGGTGCTAACTGTGCTGACGAAGAAGGATCTTTTTTTCTTTCATGGCAAAACTATCTCTCATTTCAGACGGAATCAGTGCTTGACATTGAAGACGCTACAGAAGACGAGCTCCTCCGCAATAGAAGACGTTCCAAGTCGAAGCACACACAGCCTCAGCAGGTAAAAATCGTTCCTTGCCAGAACCCGATTTCTGAGAAAGGAAATGTCTCTACTAAAATTGGGTCAATCATGAGACAACTTAAACAAAAAGCTCCTTCCCTTGATTCATGTCCTCAGTGTAAGCAACTGTTAACAAACGTTCAAAGGCCTTTCTGCAAACGTGTAGATGTAAAGAGGAAAGCTCTACTTAAAGAAATTCACGCTGATGTGAACTCTTTGCTCCGAAGGATTGTAAATGGCTTTTATGAGGAAATCGGGGTTCTCGAAATTTCCGTAAAGGACCTCCGAAGAGAAGCAAGAATTAAAGTTGTGACATGTCAAACCCACAAGGATGCTTTAGTAGATAATTTTCTCCAAATCAGTGTACAGAAATATCTTCGAGCGACCATTGCTTATATAAATCGAATTTTATGCGGAAAGTTAAGGTTCCCTACTGAGCAAGTCGAAGAAGCGGAAACGAAAAAGAATGCCTTCGTTGGTAAAGCAATCACGAAACGCCAAAAATCTCTGCATAAAAAGAGGGAAAATTTTTCTAAACTGTCAAGGAAGAGAGGAGCATTGAGAGAAAGATTTGCGCAACAATAATGATTTTATATCAGATATTGAATACGATCGTTGGATTTTGTTGATTTAAGGATAAAAGATTTTTTATCAATCCGATCAGGTTCAACAAATTTATTCAAATGCTCAAGCTTTCGACTCTAGTATTGAGACCTTTTCGAGAATAAATACAGCATTACGAAACATTCATTTTGTTAAATTATATAAATTATATTTATAAATGCTATGCACATATTATTTCACATAAAAATTAACTAATTACATATTACTTTTTATTACATATTATGAAAATGCAATACATATATTATGACAAAAATTCTCGAAAGAAATTGCGAAATTTTTAATTCCGATCTACGATTTTTGTACTACCTTCAGCCTTCGAATGAAACTATGTTGGCAAGAGTTTTAATAGAAGAATTCGTGTATAGTTTATTTATGTATTTCGGTACTTATATTTTGATTCGTATTAATAAAATACAAATTATACATAGATCTCAGATTTATGTATAATTATGAAAATGTGATGCGAAATTTATTTAAAAAAATTTACTTTTTCGTCTTTATCACGTTCTTCAAGTTTTGCACCAAATAAATCAATACATCCTTTATTTTCCTGCGAATAAGAATTTACACAATACATTTAAAGACGTAGCATATACACACACGTGCACTTACACACGCTGAATAGTTCACAGACCAAATGTACGCTGCGCTAGTGTTGCACATGTATGGCCACCATATTTCCATTGTGTTGAATGCCCTGGCGGTAGTCCATAGAATAGCAGGGCAAGGGATTCGTCCAACGTGGCTCGCGGGAAAAACACGTTCTTCTCTCTGGTACAACACGAGATAGTCGACGCGCCGTAGACCTCTTCTAGAGTAATGATTATCGAATAAACGATTTTTGGTGATTGTAAAAGAGAAGTGAAGTTATTAATAGTTCAGTAAGAGGCTTACACGGAGAAAAATGGATGGTCAAAGTTAAACGGTCGTAGTTTAAAGAGCCAGATAATCTTTCGTCTAGAATCAAACGGTCCTTTCAATTTTTGTTCTGCATAGTCAAAAAGACGTATTTTATGGCCAGTCCGACTTTTATCAGAAAATCAGTCTCACTATCAGGGATAACTAATGTATGACTTTCGGAATGGTCAATACGAGCATATCGTTTTCACTCATTTCGACCATCTACGAAGGAGCAGATAAGCCGTAGCGTATTGTCAATTTCTTGATTTTTGCGCATCAATCATGCGCGTGATATACGTAAAAAAAGAAAGTTTTTACCCACCATTCCAGTGTAAAGTGATAACTACTGTTAAAGATTCACTTGACTGATCTTATTCTGTAAGTACCTGTTTTAAATACGTAATTGTAATGTTAATATTCTTTATAATTATTGTCAAATTTTACAAATTTATTTCTAATTTTTTTTAGGGTAATATCAGTTAGAAGTAGAGTGTCATTATTTCATTAATCACGGTTAATTCTAGAATGAATCTGTTTGTGTTAAATCCGAATTCTATGTATTATTTTTAAATTTAATCTTTATTTTCCAGTTCCGACATCCTTCCATTCCCGATATTCATGCCAGGAAATATGACAGGGCAAAGGTTATTGCATCAGATTTTTGAATCGAAGTGACCGCGTCGACTGTGTTGGCTAATTAAATCGACCATACGAAACGATCGAGTCAAATGTTTGAGAAAATCATATCGACCATCCGAGATTTCGAGTCAACTTCCTGCGATTGTCGATTTGGAGCTCTTGTTTTAGCCTTCTAGAGATATTCGCTTTAGCCATATTCAAGAGTTGTCCTACAGTCGACCCTCCAATGTGGTCTGTCGGCGCATTTATATGGCTAAACAGACCTTCGATTTTTCTCCGTGTATGGACACTTATAGGCGCGGCCTTTCGCATCCTTATATAAACCAAAGAAAAACCCTAAAATATATTGTATACTGCGATATATGAAAGACAGTGTAAACACTATTTTGTTAATTGGGAGTTGGATCAGGTCTATGAAGGAATAGTAAGGAGTTGTATCCTTGTAATTAGGGAGTAGAAATACGAACGTTCAAGAATTCGTCAATGTTTACCACGAATAGGTAACCAGGGCCAGTTCCGCGCACATGGGTATTGGCGGTGACCCTCACAAGACCCGTTGGACGTTTTGGCTTGTGTTTTAAACATTTCTCTTACTACATATGCATCGAGATGTTAAAATATTACATACGGGAGCGAGTAGAACACGCGACATGCGCATATAGCACTGCGCATGTGCGTGCAACTGGCCCTGGGTTTCCATTCGTGGCAAACATGAAAAGTAATGTAAAGCTACCTGTGTTTTTTGAAAAAACAGTCCACGAGCTTTAAAGCTTAAAAATCTAGAATTTTATTGTGCGTTTGAAAGTATGAAGTTTATTTTATCGGCTTTAAGCTCTCTCCACGGATGAACTAATAATGAAATAATCTAAAATTTTTTCGTCAAATACTATTGAATGGTTTCTAAATAAAGTTCCAGACCACGACTACTGCGCAACTAAGGTATAAAATTGCAGGTGAAAGATTTATATATAATGGACAAAACACTGACATTTTTCATTCGTTTTACATAGAAAAGTTTACAAGACAAATGAAATTGATCGATTTTGAGAAAGAAGAATAAAATTGATTATTAATTTGTGAGTTATTTATGAAATTATAAAGAATGCAAACAATTAATAATTTATTAATTATTTTCGGCAATTTTATTATTCGTTAATTTATATTTTTGACAATTTTTTCGCTAATTTGTGGTTTTGCTATTTATTTTTTCGTTATTCTTAATTATTTTTTTGTAAACTAATAAAAATATAATTTTTATAAGATGCTTAAGAAAATTTAAAAAAACAGAAAAAGGGAATTTTTTTATTTTATAGCATTTTACAAATTATTATGAAATTTTCGAGTCTTTTTAAAATATATTTAGGAATTTTAGTAGTTAAGAAGGAACTAGGAAATATTTGATAAATTTTCAAAAATTTTTTACATTATTCAAATATTTCTAATCTATTTAAAACGTCTTAAATTCCTAAAAATATTTTTAGCTTACTCAAATTTTTCCAAAATGTTCAAATATCATTTACAATACCTTTTACAATTTTTTCTTAAAGTTGATTTTTCAACATAAAAACTATAAAAAAATTTTACATGAATATAAGGAAAATTCTTTTTTTTTAACTTGTCAGCCCTTTTGAACCTTCTAATCTCTAAAAATCATTTACATGTTTCTTGAAAAATTTGAAAAATTGCCTCTTATCTTTCAGGTTCTTCTTTGACATTTTATGAAATTAAATAAATTAAAATTATCATTATAAAATAGAACTGTAACCATTTCCCTTCAAATTTTTCATAATTATAAAAAAGTGATATAACCTTAAAAAACCATAATGAAGTTAATACTAGCGCCGCCACATACAATATGGCACAATGTGCCACTGATGATACATCATCATACACTATGATACAATAAGATGAAATACGATACAATAGGTTAAAGTTTGGTACAATATGATGTAGTATCATGCAGTATGACACTTTAAAATCTTGAAATCTTGTTCAAATATTCAGAAAAATGTGAATTCTGTCATATCACCTAAATTGTGAGCATATTGCTAACAATTTCTCTTTATACGTTAAGTAATTAGCTGCTCAGATGTAGCCAATTATTATAATAATATTATTAATAATAACTCGACATATGAGACTGTGAACATATTAATTCTCAAATAAGAAATGTAATATTAATGACATTAAAATTCATATTTTTTTGATAAAAAAATATCACTGAGAGTTTCTGTGATAGCGATTACACCCCAACGTAAAATATTATACAAATGGTGGTTTCAGTTTTAACGAAGTATCAAACCAATTTTTTTTATTTTAACTGACTTTTATCTAATGCAAATATCTCAGAAGGACCACCTTTACGATTTCAATGTACGAGATAACGGATATAGAGTAGAATTTATGAGCCAGTGAAGTGGTAGAGCATTCGCTTGTTACATTATTAATCGAATTAATTATACATCAATCAGCTTGTCCTCTAATAAGAAAAGATGATGTTTGCCTGGACATTGGTCTTATCTTTGGTCGTTATTCTAAGTTACATTGGTAAATATACTAATATAATATATCAATATTGTATTAATTTTTTTTTAACTCTGCATACATCGAATTATAGAGATTTAATCAAATAATCAATGTGAGATATTTGCAAATATTTTAATAATTATGGATCATTGCAGAACGATTAGGATGTTCAGGATTCCTCGTCAAATATTGATCGATGAAATTCTTCTTGTTCTTTATTCTATTTTTGTTACGCATTACCCCAAACATTTCTTTCGAACTCTTCAATTCCACAACCGCTACTTTATTTTCCTTTCTCCCCTCTATCCTAACTTTCCTTTTCTTGCCTTTCACCCACCCCCTCCTTTTTTTCTTTGCTGTTTAACTTTAATACTCTAATTAAAATATTATTTCTTCTATCTGCCTTCACTCGTCTCACCATCCCTAACTCCAATGCCCTTATCCTTTCCCTATCCGCTCTCTTCTCCTTTTCATTCCTACACACTCCCACTTCCTCTTCTATCATGTTTTCCACCCTCTCCCAAATACCATACTTCTCGTTTCCCTCCCTGTCAACTAATTCCTTTTCTGGCCTACCCTCCACCTTCTCAATCCTTTGTACCACATTTTGCTTCCTCGCTAGACTCTCTCTCCCTTTCTTGGGCGTTTCCTTCGTTCCAATCTTTCCCCCTCCTTGTAGCGCCACTCGACACTGGGCCACGCACAGCTGGCCATCGTGGCCTGATATAAATTCCATATCCTTCGAGTTCACTACATGCCCTGCCAGTTATCTTGCTGCCCAAATACCGCTTTACCGTCGGTAACTGTGACGTATCTATGTAAAGCAGTACCTACTGCACCCTTTTTTCCTGTCTAACACCTCCCCCCCCCCACACACACACAGAATTACGAGAAACACCCTTGTCCACAATAAAGACCGAAACTTCTGAACACAAAACAACCCCGCTCCCTTACGAACCTAACCTAAATTTCCCTAATTAGCCAAATCCCCGCATTTGAACTCCCACAAATTTTATCTCTGAAGTTAGCAATACTTTCGACCAATAGTGTATTAATTTCGATTCAGGGGGTCTCAGAACGTGGACATTTGAGAAAAGCTTGGGGGGTCAAACTTGACATTAATCTAATACCTTCTCTGATTAGAATGTAAAAAATATATAATCCTCTTTTTATTGTTGCAGAATTGAGTTCACAGTCCAAGGTTTCGGCTGTGCATGATGCTGAACCTAGTGTACATCCTCAGGAAACTGTTGTTTCTGCTTCTAAGAGACATTCTCCTAGAAGTTCACTTTCTCCTGCCATTCCTCATTCTTCTGCCGAGCCGCAACGTTCTGCCTACCTTTTCAGGAGAGCTCCAGGTCTCCTCGCGCAAGGCCAACTGTTCGTAAAGTACTTGGATTTAAACTTAATGAGCTTGAATTTATTCGACTTACTCCCCTAATCAATCCGAATAGAATATTTGAACTTCGAAGATACGTCTTTCCCCCCGATAAGCCAATTCGATTAAAAAACGGAAATCATATACTCATCCCCATGTCAACCGAAGCTCAAATTGTACTGTCAACGTCCAATGGTGACGTATGTGCAATTGTTGATAAAAAATCAAGCAGACACACGGTTTTTCGTGGAATATATAAACCTGTTGATGTGCTGTCATATCGGGCGAAAATAAACATATACAGTGGAGAGGTTGAAGGATTGACCCACAGAGAAACCGAGGAATGTCCAGTAAACTGCAGAGTTCCAATTAGAAAATCGTTTATTATTTATCGTGCATGAACAACAAATTGTTTATTGTTTAACATTTACTTTTAAAAGCAACGATTGCTTAAAATGTTATAATTATAAAAATGCACAATTTTATTGACTTATTCATAAATTTAGAGTAGTAAGCATAATAGCGTAGAGTTTATTTATATTGTTGAGCCATAAATCTTTCAATTTGTAAAATTATAAAAAATATAAATCAAAATTATGCAGTCTCATGGCTGGGTAAAATCTTGAAAATTTGTCTCTCGACTGAACCAGCGATAATTTTTTTTAAAGCTCCACATTCTCATAATTCGCCGCGCGTTTGAAATACTGTTTTACAAATGCAACATTTTCAATATTATGTTTAACTCTATTACATTAAATGCATGTTTTAATAATTTCTATACCTCGAAGCAGGTCGTTTTATTGAATAAAGAAATGTAAAGTAGTAATTGGATTCTTCATCTCTATTTTATTTCAGTAACTTCTAAACTCTTTACATACATTAACGTTGCGTGAATATTACCTCGAATGGCTGTTTTTTATCTGTTTTATAATATTATAACTATTAAATCTACAAATTACTATATGTTCCTGTTGCGCAAAAGCTCTTTAAACAATTACAGTACCCTAGTTTTGTTCAGAGTTTTTTCAGAAGATATTCAAATATTATTTATATGCAATTAAAAAAATCGTAAGAGCGCTTGTTTCACAAAGGAATGTTTATTTTTATTTTGAATTAATAATATAATAGGATTCTGTTTCCTTGAGAACTGTGTAAAAAATTATTAAAAGATTTTGTTTCGAAATGAGAAACCATTTGTATAATTACCGGCTTATCTCAGGTTGTGAAACGGTATTTAATAAATATGATCCAACTTTAAGGATATTTCAGTTAAAGTTTGTTGAGGCTCATCGTGACTTAAAGTTTATACAAAAATTTTTTTAAAGTTTTAAATAAAAGCAGAGTACAGTTGGGTTTTTCCTCATTCGTGTTGCTTTTTAATCTCCTTCTGATTGATCGAAATTATACATTCTTCAGCATGAATCTAATTCTACAAGACCAGAAAAACGGTTTAAAATGGTTGACAGGTTTAGAACTCATTCCAGTGGAATAGTTCTGCGTTTTGCTATTAGTTTAAAATTAAAGTAAACGATACGTAAGAGTATCATTATTGAGGGGCAGATAATTTCAAGAGAAACTGTGGCTTAAGATTAAAATCTGGAAGAAGCAAATAACATTAGAACGGTTGATAAGGTCATCAAAGGCGCCCGAAAAATTGAGAAACGGCGTACTGGATAAGATTCGTGAATTCATGGAATGCTTTAAAAAGACCACGCACATGAATATCGTTTGGATATCTGTCCAGATAATAAAAAAGACCAAGTTGCGTTGACTGAATTGATAGCAAAAAACAGGTTGCAGCAGTGACAGAATTCCATACCGTTTATGGGAACTAATTTATAAGAAGATCATAGTTATCTGTATAAAAGCATGCAAAATTCTGAGGAGTTCGTCGATCACGATACTGGAGCCCAGACTAAGAACATGGTGACTTTCGTTTTGCACTCGATAATGACCTTCAAGGTTACTTCAAGGTCAACTGGTTTTTAAAAAAGAGTGGTCCCCTTATTTAAAGTCGGCAATCGAAAAAGCTAGAAGTGTTACGTTAAACAAGTCGTTATGCATTTTTTCTAGAAGCTGCGTTCTTAAATGTTTTCAAACCTCGTTTAAGTTTAAATAACATTCAAGTTTTTTGATTGCCGACGTCAAAAGGTGGTTTCTTTTAAGAAAATAAACAAGCTGACTTTGATATAACATTGAGGTTTGACACGTACTTCCCATGAGGGGCTGTTAAAAAAATACGTAACACCTATAGGAGGGGGTAACCTTGCGCATTACGCCAGTATTAGACTTACACACACTAACTATAAAAAAAGCGTTACGTGGAGGGGAGGGGGGGTCCGCAATGCCATGAAAAACCGTGATTTGTAATTGTTTTTAGGAATTTTATCTTGGAAAGGAGCTAAAAAGTCGCAATTTTTCCAAAAAAATTTCCACTTAATGTTTAATTTTGAGACATATAGCGGTAATAGTTGATTATTTTGACAAACATAATTGTTTAAAAAATACAGTAATCTTGTTCATAATATTATCTCTCAATAACAAAGCTTGAAATTGCAGTTCTGTTCTAAAATTTTATACTCTTTGGCTACTTCTTACTCTTAGTAAGTTATTAAATAATTCTTTAGCAAAAATAATTGTTTAAACAAAAAAAGATAAATAATTTCTTAGCTATTTTTATTTTGGAAAGTCCGCTTAAACTTCTTGTACAGTAATTTTTGATTGATTAAAACTCGAATGCCGAACGTACGAGGCTTAAAGTTACGAGCGTTCCACAGACACGAGCATCCCAAATCCACAGGTGCGTGTGGAATTTGCTTCCACATAATCCCTCCCTTTTCGAGTGTCGAGCGCAAGTGCTCTGTTGCATTCTCACGCATTACTCCCTAAATCTATGCGTTGCAGGAGTGGGAGCCCTTTTCACGCTCGTGTGTTCGGCGGTCACGATTCCAGAACCTCTCGTACGTTCGGCATTCGAGTATACTTATAATTTATAATCAAATCTTACAATTTTTTTAATTTTCAGGAAGAAAATAATTCTGTTTATTAAAATCCAATCAAGCCATTCTTTAATAATTTCAGTTTTTGTCACTGTTTTTACGAATGTGCCTACGTGTGCGTATTAGTGTCTATTTATAACTTTTAGTTTATCAGCACTATAATTTGCGAAAGAATTGACATATTGGATTTGTCTTTGCTATACTCTTCTAGAGTTTTAAATTGATTGTTTATTCTGGAATTGTCTGCATTTATAAAAGTATTTTTAAATATTTAACATTAATCAATAGTGAACTGCAAGTGCTGTGTAAACTCTACTGCATAGTTGGGACGTTACTGTATGTGCACGTGCATATGATTCAACCGAAAAAAATTTTGGTACGTGTAAAGTTTCTCCGCATAGATTTAATCTCTAAAATTCTGATTTGCGTATATTATAAGAATATTTATAACAATATTGATATATATTAATAATGACTTTGATTTGAAAAATAACAAGTTAATACTCTACCGCTTCATTAGCTTAGCCCTCTACCGCCCAAAGTGACATATATGTAACGTTTGGCAACCTTGACGTTTTTGAAGTATAACTTTCAGACGAATAGCATTTTTCTATCGCACCGATTTATATGTTAGTGAGGAGGGTTGCCGGTATAACTTTGTATGGGCACAGATGTGATTCCCCTGATTTCTTACCATTTAGGTGACCGTCAAGTGCAGTGTTGTTT
>JAAAKG020174721.1:0-26883 GCA_010014905.2 Druon quercuslanigerum | reverse complement strand
AAAATAATTCGAGTTTTTCATAAAATTAAGAAAAAACTGCAATTTTAAAAATATCTCGAAGTTTTTTGAAATTATTTCTTTTTTTAAAAATTATTTTCTTTCTGTCTTTATTATTAAATTATTTCTAATCTTAAGATTCATTATCTCAAATGCCTCTCAGACGTACTAGAATTTTTTCTAAAATTCTGTAGTCTTGCAGAATTGTAAAATTTTGATTTGAAGTCTTGGACACACTTTTACGAGAATATAGGAAATTGTTTTAAATATTTCGAAATATAATTAAATTTTCTTTTCGAATTTCTTTTTTAAAATAAAATATCATTTGAAATCCCGTGAATATCAAGAAAATTTGTATGTTCTCTCGAAACTTTTTGCTTCCATCTCTTTTCAAAATTTTCAGAAATATTTTGTGCAATAATTCAGTTTTTTACATAACTTTTAGATTAAACTTGTAAAAATTAGACTTTTAAAAACCTGTAAAATAAAAAGATTGGCTTTAAATTTTCCTTTTAACTACTTTCGGTCCATGTAATCTATTTGTTACGGTTAGAAACAATTTTTTTACCATGACCAAGAAATCTTCTAATTTTTGTTCCATCATTTCATTTTTCCCATCTCTTTAAAAGTATGCAAAAGTTTACGAAAATGATATACCGTCGTAAAAAAATTATATCTGCAGAATTATTTCCCAATATTAAAAAATCATTTACACAAAAAACATGTTCTCATATCAATCCGAGCCCCTAGACTCTCGAATATGTAAAAAGTTTCCAGCACGAGATAATCGAAGAGAAGGCACCGAAATCTTTGTAAGAAGAAAAAAGTTAGTCGTGAAGAAGAGGAAGGAGCATTCTATTTTTTTAAAGGACATGCGCGATCGCCGGCGGCACGCAGCTTTGGAAAGGGGCAGAAAGACGAAAGTGCGAGGGGTGGATGGAAGAAGCGGGGGTGGGTGCGGGTGGGAAGGGAGCTACACAACTGGGAGGCGAAGTGTCGTCGTCCGAATAACGGCCAAGCGGCATCGACCGATCTTCCTGCTGGCCCGTACACGAAGCGTCAACTTGTTTCCCTTCTATTCCACGAATATTGAGTTCAATTTGCCTGCTACCCTTCTCTCAAGCCCTCCCCCTATCCGCCAATCCGCACGCCGCGAACCTCTAATGCGATTGTCCTTACATTTTGTCCCCACAGTCCCCAGAGAATCATCCTGTTCTTGTCTTCTTCTCTCCTTTCAAGTGTCAACCAACTCTAAGTGAACAGCTCTCACCTTGGTTAACCACACCATTCATTAAAAAGTAGTTAAGGTAGGCGCCTTGCGCCTACAAAAAAGCTTACCGTACTTTATTAAGACGTTCAGTTAGTCTTAAAAACCTTGCTCTTCCAAAAAATGCTCCTCCCCTACTCCCCCTCAATTCCCTTTCTTGGACTCCTCTCTCGTAATTTTCCTTCTTTCACTTCCCCTCTCTAGCTCTACTATCCCACCATTCAGTTCGCATCCCTTCCTCTACTTCTTTCTCCTCCACTTCCTGTCTCCTTACTTCTCTTACTTACCTGAATAACCCTCTCCTTCCTTTAAATTCCCTAATTTACCTTTTCACTTTAATCTTATCTACATTTTTTTCTCTAACCACCTTCACCTCCTTTTTCTCACCTCCCCCACTCCCGCAATTTTCCCTGCTTTCGCTCCTTTCTGATAATTTTCCTTCTTTCACTTCACCTCTCTACCTGTACCATCCCACCACTCAGTTCGCATCCCTTCCGCTACCTCTCCTTCTTCCACTTCCTGTCTTCTTACTTCACCGAGAAACCCTCATCTCCCTTTACTTCTCTTACTTCGCCTTATCACCATTACCTTCCCTATATTCCTTACCCTCACCACCAAGACTTCTCACCTCTCCTAAGGTACCTCATTTTTCCTCACTAACAATAATTTGCGCCCTCTATATCCTTTCCTCTCAATCCCCCTCCCCTCAAATCCCAACGCTTCCCCTACTTCTATCTCCTGTATATTCAGTCAGCTCACTTCTCCTACTACACCTGTCCCACACTTTCTGTACTTCTACCCTTCGCTTTACTTTTCATACTTTTGCTACTTTTCCTTACCTCCTTTTCTCCTTATACTTCCCTCTTTTTTCTGATTTTTGCCTAAAAAGATTAATTTCTTACCTTAAAATAGGAAATTTATCGAAAGGGATAAATTTTAAACAAGGTAGATTATCTTTGAACCAAGAATTGAATTTTTAACAAAAAAAAAGATCAATTCTTAAAGAGAAATGTACTAGTTGATACTTTAACCAGAAAATTTTTGATTTTAAATCATAAACAGTTAAATTCAAACAAAAAAGATTTTTCAGCAAAACAGTTGAATCTTCAAACTAAAAATATAAATTTGCAACAAATGTAGAAAGCAGTTAAATTTTTACAGAATAATAAAAATTTCTACCAAATTGTCATAGTTTTAAGCCAAAAATAGAAATCACCAACCAAAAAGAACAACTTTCAACAAAAAAGACGACTTTAGAACATAGGTGTTAAATTAAAAAAAAATTGACTTTACAGAGGGATAATACAGTTTTGAATAAAAAAAAGAATTATTCTAGGCCTAAAAAAAAGGTTTCATAGAATATTTAGACTTTAAGTAACTCGATTGAACTTTTTGATTCTAAAATGTTCCTCCCATACTCCTTCTCATTTTACCTACTTCCCCTACCCTTTCACTATTTCTCTTTTTTTCCACTTTCCTGCCCTACCCCTTCTTCACTTCCTGTCATATTTTATCCCTCCCCCTACTTCCTCTTTCTGTACTTCTATTATCTTCACTTCCCTTCCTCTCAGTTCTTCATTTCCTTCCCCTACGTCAAGTTCCCACCCCTCACCTGCCCTACTTTCCCAGCACCTACTTTCCAAACTCCTCTTCTCCTTCCCTACTAACCCTTTCCTCTCTCCCTTAAATGCACATAAATCGCCTCTCCTACTTCTTTTAACTCCTTTCCCCCCCTCTAGCTTTTATAACTCATTCTACCCAAAACAATAAGTGTTTCTGCGCAGGTCTACGAAACCCGAAAAATTAGTCTGGGCCTCCTAGTCTTCTATTCTATCATCTCCTCTCCGATCCTATCTTATAACCTTCTCCCTCACTTCGCATATCCTCCCTTATCTTTCTCCTCTACTTCCCCTTCCATATCCCAGACCCCTTCCAGCATCACTACTTTCCTTCTCCAACTCCACCTCGCCTTTCAACTCCTACTTCCTATCACATGCCATTCAACCCTTCTCCACTTTCTTATCTCCACATTCCTACTGACTTTAATTCCTTTGATTAGCGTCTTGAAAAATAAAGTACGTTGAACGGAAGGACAGAAATATAATCGAACCTATAAATGTGTCTGCCTGAGCCTACAAAATCAAATTTAGTCAAAGTAGGCGACTCATACCTACAAAAAAGAGTTTGGTAGCCTATTAGAACACTAATTAATTTGTTAATATCTCCCTTTCAACCTCTCACTCTTCTCTTCGTTCCTCTTCTACCCTATTCTGTCCTACCCGATCCTATTGTATCACCCCCCCCCTCTAAATACCCCATCCATCCACTTTACATGTCCCTCCTACTTCCCCACTTATATTTCTTCTCCCTTTCTTACCATGACTAATTCTTTCCTCTCCTACTTCCCACCACTTGAAATTTTACCCTTTCCCACTCCTACAAGCCCAATTCCCTATCACCGTATCCCTCACTTCCATCCAGAACTCTAATGGTTTCTGCCCGAGGCTACGATAGTATAAAAATTGTTTAAAGGAGGCACCATGTTCCTGTAAAAAAGGGGTTTCTCAGCCTATTAGGTTAAAATTCCCCCATCTTCTATAATTTCCCCTCTGTTAAGTCCTCTTCTACCTACCCTGATCTATTGTATCCTATCCAATCCTATCCTATTACCCCCCCCCCCCCCCCCCCCCCAAACCTACCACAAACATCTCCTCCCCCACCCCCCCTCCACCTCCCCCCCCCCCCCCCCCCCCCCACTCAACCCATAACATGCACCACGTATGCCGATGTGCGTCCCGCAGTTAACTTTACAAATTAACGTCCGTGTCGCTCGAACCTGCCTTAATTAGGATCAAAATTCATTAGTAAAGCTGACATCTCTAATTCCGCGAAGTGTAGATTCTACACTCTACAGGAAAAGCGAACTCGAGCATCGAAGGAAAGAGCAACTTTTGATGCGGAATAATTAATGTGATAAACGACATTTATTTGATGTCATTATTCACAGGATTTCTACAACTTTCCCGCAAGGGAGCGAATACAGAAGGTGCAGTAAGATAAAGTGATTAGCGCTTCGTGCAACAACTGTTATCGTATTACGCAATTGTTTTCGAAGCTTCATTACATTTTTATTTTGCGAATCTGGTACGATTTCATCTGTCGAATTTAGATAAACCCCATAAGAATATTATACAAAGATCTTGAAAATCCTATATAAACTCCTTATAATCTTTTTGGATGTATAGAAATCCCTTGAAAACTTCGACAGAATCTGATTGAGAAAATTATTTTCAGATTTCTCGCTCTTTTCTAAAGTCTTATTTTATCTTTTTTGGTATAAAGTAATACTTCTGAGCTAAAGGTTTATACTTTTAGGTTTCTTGATTTCACATTAAAATATTTTTTGGTTGTTATATTAAGAAAAGAAAGTACATAAAAAGTACAAGTGTTTCTTAATTCTGGAAAAAATGTCTTCAAGATTACCGTAAGAATGCCAGAAGAATGCAGATGAAACTCTAGACCCTTTAAAAGGCCTTGAATAAAACTTAAGGTAATTAATGACTGGTGGTCATTAATCTGGTTTCATTTCAAATTCTAAAATTTAGTTAAAAATTTAATTATTTTGTTGAAAATACGATACTTTATTGAAAGTTCGTATAATTTTAGGCTAAAACCCAATTTTTTTAACTAAAAATATAACTATTTCATTTTTAGTTAAAAATGTATCCTTTTAGCTTAAAAATTCAACTGCTCCGTAGAAAATTGATATTTTTTAGTTGAAAAATCAAATTATTTGTTTTAAATTAATGTATTTTATTGATAATTCGTATATTTGGTGGATTAAATTTAATTAGTCTTATTGGTTTAAAAAGAATTGTTTTTTGTGAAAACTTGAATCATTGTGTTCAAAATTCATATCTTTTAATAAGTAATCAAAACAAAAATAATTAAGTTTCTTCACTGAAAATGTAACTATTCCATTTTTGGTTGAAAATTAATATTTTAATTTGAAAACTGATCCTTTTGGGTTACAAATTCATGTATTTTATAAAAAACCATATTTTTTGGTAGAATATAATTCTTCTTTGATGAAAGTTTATACTTTTTAATAAAATATGCAAATGCTTAGTTAAAAAAAATTAATGAATCAACTATTTTGTTTATAAAATTCCTGTTCTTTGGGCTAATTCATGAAACGCTAACGAAATCTGAAATTTAAAAAAAACTATAAGCCTTTCATATCTAACGATTTGTGTTCAAAAATGTCAATTTTTGGTTTCAAAAAACGGTAACAAAACTTAAAAAAACGTAAATTTCTGCAATATTGTTAAACTTTTAAATATAATACTTTCGTTTAGGAACAACCATTTTGGGTGAAAAAGGCTTTGAAAAAGCTTAAAATGATTGAAAATGGGAATCTTGATGGGAAATTTGTTACAAATATTAATTTTCTGTTAAAACTTTATGATTTTTTATTAAAATTACTTTTTTTCAATTTCCAGTGAAAACCTCTAATATACAACATGCAAAATCTTTGTTCAATAATTTATCAAATAGTTTCTCAATTCTGGAGACAAAAAATTTGAAGAGTACCATAAGAATGTCAGAAGAATTCTGTTCGTATTCTAGACTTTTCACAGTCTCTGAAGAAAACTTCATTTAAAATAAAATAAAATCAATAGAAATATTTTTCATAAGAATATTTGTAATATCAAATGGGCAAGGCATAAAATATTTATAAAAACTGTTTCTAAAAATCTGCTACCTCTATTTCAATAAATATTCTTGCAAAAGCACAATTTTTCTCTGTGTTCAATTTAGGCACTTGCAAATTAAATGTTAGTTATTGCTGTAAAACGTAAATTCAAAGAACATTAATAAAATGTAAAAAATGTGAATGTAAATGTAAAAAAATTTTATATTCAAGCGTTCCTGATTTCATTTTCGAGTATGTAATAATAAAATTCATATTGTAATATTAAAGACGCTCAAATTGTCAAATCTTAAAATTTAAATCTTTTTAAATTTGAACCTATATTTATTTAACATTTTTAAATTAAAATTCAGAAAGTCTGAAATTTTTTTTTTTGCGAATTCGTTTCAAGCTTTCAGATTTTTTTCTTTGAAAGATTGAGCTATAAAAAAAGTTAATATTTAAAATTTTCTGAATTTTGAAATTCTATTAAATCTTTTTCTTTTAAATTTTAAGTCAAATATCTCAAGCAATGTACTTTAAACTCTTGCACATTGCCTACGCTTTGAATCTGTCAAACGTTTTAATTAGCCGCCTCAAATGTCCATAAAAGCTCAAAAAACGAATTTCGTTTCAATTTGTTTCGACCCATATTATTTATCCATTTTCAATCTACTTGCTGAACGTAAACTCGTATAAATTTTTCGATTTCAAAACCAGCTTTACATTTCTCTTAAATAACAAAAACATAAATTTTTTTCATGCTCGATCAGATAATTCGTTATTAAACCCCATCGCCCGGAAAAGGGCTTATATTTTGCAAAATATGCTGCAGATAAAAAAGATAGATTAAATTATCTTATTTGCATCGTTACGAATAAAAATGTTTTCACGTTCATATAATATAATTTAATAAGCAATAACAAAATGAAATATTTCATTTTTAAGGACGATTTAAATTTTAGAAGAAGCATTTAATAATAATTATACATATGGGTGAGCCAATGAACCCATAAAACGAAACAGACCATGAGAGATTCAATATCAATTCCATAACTTCATTGCTCGAAATAATCCCGAATCATAACTTAGTCTTTTAGAGCAATATTGTTGGTACCGACGTAATACTTCTGATATAGGACTTTCATTACTTTCACTACTTATGCACATAATTTCTGATCATAATTTTAGTATCAGTATTACCAGAGTTGAAAAAGTTCCTTTACCATCCCACTAGAATGCCAGATAAAGTTTCACTAAAGTACTGGATATGAGACAAATCAGCACTTGAGTACCAACTTTTCTTTAGAATATGTCAAAGACCAAATAAGGGCATATTACCAAAAAAGTTAAAAATATGTCCCTTTTCACTGAGACTTTTTTAGCACACAAGTACAAGACAAGCGTTTTCCCGCTTTTTTGAAATGCTCGTGATAAATTAAGTGGAATTTCTCTGGACTTTCACATATTTTTGAGAAAATTTGGTGCTGAATACATTAAATTTTAATTTCAAAACATTAAAATCCACTATCAACCAAATTTCTGAATATTAGTTTTAAACAGTTTTTAAAATGAAGCTGTGATTAATTATTTCGAATTGGAAGCGTATGAAATATAAAAAACATGTCACTGCAAAATGTTGTAATGAACAGGTTCTAAATAAAAAAATTGTCAATCAGTTAAGTTAAGAAAAATATTTTTTTTAATGGAATCGAAAGGAATTGATTCTATATCATTTTTAAATAATAGCGTTTAAATTTGTATAATTTAAGATTTAAAATTTTTGAACTATGAACGATTTCATATCAGAAACTTTAAAAATGTAAAAATTTCGGGTTAAATTTTGAAAATTGGACAATTTCAATAAAAAGGAATTGAATTGGTACTTTTTTCAATTCAAAGCGTTCAGAATTAAAAATTATTATTTTGAACTAAATTAAATGATTTCAGGGGAAATTTTAATTAATTGTTTATTTTGAAAAATTAATTTTAAGAAAATATTTTAAAATATTTTAAAATATTTAAAAGTATTTACTAAAATGAAGGAAAGAAATGCCAAATTATAGAAAAAATCTAATTTTCTAATCTAAATTTGCTGAAATCTTAAAAAGATTTCAGCAAATTTAAAACAAAATATAGACTTTTAACATTTCAGGAAGCTTCTGAAAATGTTTGAAAGTTTTCAAGAAAATGACAATATTTTTGTAAGGTTTCTCAAAATCGATTTCGAAACATTTTACTATCATTTTAGAAGCTTTTTGCGAATTTTAAAACTTTTTAAAATATTAAAACCGTTTGAAGTAAATATCTTTTGAACTGGACTAAAATATAATATATATATAATATATAATAAAATATAATATAATAATTAGTTAAACAAAATTTTTGTTTTATATTGAAATTATTTTTTTCCTTCAAATTAGAATTTTGCCTAGTTTCTTTCTTTCTTCAATAAAAAATCCTTTTCCGTGAAACTTCAACAATGTTGTCAATGATTCGTATTTTTAATTTGAAAATAAACATTGCAACTGCTTGGCTTAAAGCGAAAATATTTTTTGGATGATGCTTTAACTAGTTTGTTAAAAATTCGTTTTTTTATGAATTCAACTCAGATTGATTGAAAATTAAGATGTTTTTTAGTTTTATTAATAAAAAATGCTATTTAATAATAGTAATATATAAAAAAGCTAAAAAACTTTGTAACAAAATTTAGTTCAAAATACATCTCTTGGGGTAAAAAATTTATTTAAAATTCAATTCTACTATTACGTTTTTCGTTGAGAATTTTTCTTTTTTGGTTCAAATTTAACTACTTGATCAGACGTATTATTCGATTTTTTATAAATTCACCTGTGTTTTATTTAAAATAAAAATATTTTCGGACTGAAATATCAACTATTATATTTTTCTTTGAGAATTCATCTATTTTCTTTGAGAAATCAACTATTTGGTTAAATTTTAACTTTTTTGTTAAAACTTTGATTTAAAATATCTACAATTAGAAACATTAAACTCATATAATTCTAAAAATAAATAAACAAATTAAAATAAAAAATGAATATTAATTCCAAAATTATTAAATCGCGTAGCGCGTGATTAATGGTCCTATTTTTATAAATTTTTAAACTGACTTGCTCTAATAAAGTTTCAAATTGACATGACAGAAAAAATCGCGAGACGAAAACCCCGCGAAAATCGAGCGGAGAAATAGGAGCCTCAATGTGGACAGTATGAATGAATGGTATGTTATTATACATAATTCTTCCCACGCAGTATAAACACGTGTAATGTTTCAAGGTCAAATGTTGCAAGTACAAGTTGTCAACGGGTCAATGTCCTTTTTATACGGAAAATACAAGATTCTGCATCTAATCGACCCTCTTAAACGAGAGAAAGATTCGATCTGGGAATCTAATCGATTCGAGAGGAAATTATTTTCTCTTATGCTGGTGACGACTTGAGGAAGGTTCGTTGTCCCACTTCGGACAATAAGGGACCCGCGAGAGAGCCGCGAGTTGATCGGACGATGGCCTCCATCGGATGAGTACACCGTTAATTTAACTCCCATCAATTTTCAGCCCTCTTCTCTTCCTCTATATAGCCGTGTCTCTTTTTATTTATTATCCAATCCAAATGCCACGATAACATCTTCTCAAATTGGAAAATAAGTGAAAAAAATATCGGGTATAGTTCCAAAAAGGTCACCTAATAATATTAACTTGATTCCGATGAAAGTGAATTGAATCTGTTGAAAATAATAAAGATAACACCTCTTTAGCTAAACATGCTTATATAAACTCTCACAATTTTAATTTTGATATTAAAAATATGAAGAATTTAAATATAGAACCAAACAGATATTAAAAATTTAAGTATTATATACCATAATCTTATTTCTCTTATTATAATTTAAAATTTATCATTTTTCCCGCTTGAAAATATAAATTCGTCTGCTGAACATAACCTTAAAATTTGCTATACATTTTAACCTATAAGTGGCACATGTGGCTCTTTTAACATTGATTAAAAATGTAAATAATAAAATTTTTACATAATCCAGGATTTTTTCCTGAGATTATAAAAAGTTTTGCTTTGCAATGTTTTGTTTTAATTTCATGTAATAGTAACTATAATTAACGGCTTCCCTCCACATATAAAACGATTTACATTTTTCAAAAAATAAATTGTTTAATCTTCAACTATCTACAATTTCTAAATAAGGTAATTATAGTGTTATTCTTCGATTATGAGAAATTTTCCTATACGCTATCTTAAATAATATGGTATGTACCATGGTATTTATAAAATATCGTGTTTTTTCTAGCTTCAGTGAACTTTTGTATAAAGAAACCATGATTGAAAAGGGCACAGACCTGTGTCGAAACGCGTTTTAGCTTTAACAACAAGAAAATATTTACATTTTCAACCGAAATGATGAGTTAGAGAATTTTTGATTTTCTTGGTATATTGGACCAGTATACCAACAAAATCCAACATCTTCTAATTAAATTCGATTAATTTCAGTTTAAACGAAAAGTTTGTATCCCCCCCCCCCGCCACATTTGAATCCAAAAACAGTTGAATTAATCCAAAAAACACTAACTTTCAACAAGCTATAGATGAATTCTCAAACTGAACGGGCTAACTTTCAAACGAAAAAGAGGAACTTTCAAAAAATGAGTTAAATTTTCAATTTTTTTTATTTAAAGTTCACTTCTTCTTCTTAAGAAGTCAACTATTATATTGGTGGTTCAGAGTTCATCGCTTATGGTTAAACAATCTTCTATTTGGTTAAAAGTTTAATTATTTTGTGCAAAAATTCAAATAATTTGTTAAAGAGTTTAAAAAAAGTCAAAGTTAACCAATTTTTTGTAGAAATGTCATATTTTAAGGTTGAATGTTAATTCTTTCTAATTAAAAAGTCCACTATTATATTATAATAGTTGACTTCATTTTTAAACAAAAAAATATACCTTTCTGCCAAAGGATAAATTCTCAATTTAAAAAGACGAGTTCTATACCCAAAAAGACAAATGTCTAACATAACAGTTACATTTTCGACAGAAAAAGATTACTTTTTAACGAAATAGATTAACTTTCTACAAAATACTTTAATTTTCAATTAAATAATTGCATTGTTTAACAAATATAAGACTTTTTTAACAAAAGAGATAAATTCTGAACCAAAAATATATTGTTTTATTCCGAATTTACTTCGTTTCGTTAACAATTGCACTATTTTAGTAGAAAGTAATCTTTTTAGGTCAAAAATTAAACTTTTTCGTTGACAATTCGTCTTTATGCATTTAAAATTCATCTTTTTCTGTAAAAATTATCATTTTTTGGTTAGCATATCAACTTTTTGGTTAAAAATGTAACTGATTTTACCTGAGTTGAAATCTTTTTTGATTGTCAGTTTAACCATTAGTTTAAAAAATTGATCCTTGTACCTTGAAAATTTAAGTGTTTGCTTTTAAATCCAATATGTTGCTTTTTTTGTGAAACTTCAACTATTTCGTTTCAAATTTATCTTATTTATTCAAAAATTAACTTTATTATTGATAATCAAGCTTTTTAGAACTAAAAGTCAAATGTTTTCTAAAAAATCCAAGTTTTTAGCTTGGAAGCAAAACTTTTCAGCTGAAAATTCATCTTTTTAGATTCTTATATAATTTATGATTGAGAAAATATTAGAATTATCCGAAATTGGACATCACACTTTTTTAACGGATCTCCACGACTCGAGACCCCATGAATCCGAAAATCAAGTTTTTACGTTGGCGTCTGTCTGTCATGTCGGAACGTCCGCCCGTCCGTCCAGCCGTGCGTACGATAACTCGAAAAAATGAACGAATCGAATCGATCTTTGGATCACTTTTTTTAAAGAAAAAGTTTTTAGGTCCTAAAAGAAAGGACGATTTCGTTAACCAGACATTTTAGATGAAAATTCAGTTAGAGCGTGTTCAAAATTGTAAAAATCAATCGAAAATCCAAATTTTAAGTCAAACAACGCATTATATGAAACAAGGCCAAGAGAAGAAAAACATTGCTTTTTTAAAGCTCTACAAGATTATCCTAAAACTTTTTACATTTTCTTGTAAAATCGAAAATTCAAATTTTGATTGCACAACAAATAATTAAAAATTCTATTTTGTGGTCAAACTATGTAGGATATGAAAAAATATGAACTTACCAAAATTGTGATCCCAAAAAAAACCTACAATTTTGTAAAGAATATCTTCTTGATAAGACGCGTAATTATTGTTTTATTCGTGAAAAATAACTTTGAAAATAAAAAAAAAACAAAACCTGTTTATAAATGTCCTTCAAAAATCGAGCGCGCAGCGTGAGTGTCACGATGATAATGTATACCTCAAAGCCTACAGAGCTTTAAGAAACTTAATCTTTAACGATACCTAATTAAGTAGAAAATGCAGGATATGAAGAGGCATATAAATACTGCGATCTAAAAGATATCTTTTTGATAAAGTTGTATTCAAGCATTCCAAATGTAAAACATAAGAAAACGAATTTTTAATAAAAAAAATAAATATCAGAGCATAAAGCGCCAGGCGTAATTATGTTCGAGCGCGAAGACCGAGATAACACATTACGAGCGAAGCGAGCCGCGCGTGATAAGAATGTACCCGCGAAACGGACAGATTTTTGTGGGTGAAAATTCGACTACTTTGTTAAAAATTCATTACATTTTGAAATTTAATCTTGGAAGTATACTACCTGCAATAATTTTATGCAAAAGAGTTTATTCTCCAATTTTCGGAAAAAGTCACCTTATTGTACCTGTCTGATCTTTTTTGTGTCGCTGGAAAAGGGGTTCGACGTGATTTGTTTGCTTTCTTCTAGAAAAATATTGATTTTAGAACAAAAGTCTGAATACAAAAAATATTTATTCGGATAAGATCTACCACTTTCATCTACAATCTTTTTATCTCGGATCAATATTTTTTAAAGTTATTTTTTAAACTATTAAAAGAATGGTAACAACTAAGCTTTTATTAAAAGGTGCTAAAAATCCTTTTTGTACTCAAGTAGGTCGCGTTAGATATTCCTAGGCCAAATATGAACTGAATATTTTTAAGTGACCTTTTGGTTTTTTTTTATTTATTTAAATTAATCTTTATTTTTCTACAAAGATAAATCTCTGGCAACACATGAGAACAAAAAAATATTTTTCCTAACGTCAATATCCAAACTCAAATATTAAACGAGAAACAATGAGTCATTGAATTTCAAACCTTTTCTAGAAAGCTGAATTCCGTTAGATTAAACTTTCTCACTCGACTCTATCCTACCTAAAAATTCACTTACGTTATTAATTTCCACATTATTTATGAAATCCACGCCAAATTAAATTGATCTCATATCTCATCTGCAACAAGCTGCTTTCCTAAAGCCTCTTAAAATTCATTTTGACTAAATCTCCATTTCCAGTGAAAAGTACCGTGACGAAGTACCTCGCGTGAAAATGTTTAACAAACATAATCCGTACTTGTTTTTCTAATTCAGACTGCACACAGTAATTACAGTAGGTAGTGAATACTGAACGGTGCACATGAGTGAGACTTGATTTAAAATGCGCATGCGCCGAGATAATCGCGTGCCGGCTACCACAAAACTTCCGGCATTGGGCGTGCGCCACCACTTTCCGAATACTCTAATTATCGCGCCACGGGGAGAATTACAGAGCGAAGCTACTGGGGCTCTAATTGGCACCGCTATGACCATCAAAATCCTATCACGATAACGTGTCGAATAATATCCTTCGAGTTTTGCAATTTCTGTGGTAGTATAGGAAAGTTACAAACGATATAATATATATTATGATATCTCCGGGTCGTGTCCAATTATCGTCGATATCGTGATCCTTGCGAAAATTCAGAGCGACTTCCAAACACGTTCGTAGATCGATTATTACGCCCAGAAACTTTAGTGGTACGTGATATCTCTTTGAGAAAAGGCAATTTCACTTTGTTTCAAAAAAGGAAGACTGGGTCAATTATTTCAGTCGGTTAGTAGCATTTGTTTTATTATTGATAAAATTCACAACGTGACAAAATAAAAAAAGAAAATGATGCTTCTAGTCCGGGGGCTGGGTACCTTCTCGTATGCACTAAGACCGCCAAAGCTAAAAACCCTTTATTCTGATGTATTTTGAGCCCCTGAATCCGAATCCACAACTTAATTTTTCGAAAAATGCGTAGATAATTGTTTAAATTACATTTTTTTAAACAAATGATGAAAAATATTTTTTTTCTATCCGGACAATTTTTTTTAGAAAATATGGCTTATTTTAAGAAGAAAAGGTCTCTAGTAACTTTTTTGTAAAATGCATATTTCAAAAGTTATGAATTTTTAAAGGTCAACAATTTGACGCTTTTCACCAACTTTAACTGTTGATAATTTTTGATCTACCGAACATTTCTAAAAATTTCAAAAACGTATATATTCTCTAAAATTTACTCTACAAATTGACATAGTCTTTGCAAGTTGCACTTTTTGCGATCAACAATAAGGCTTTTTTAATGATTGACATAGTATGCTTTTTGAAAGACATCGATAATTGTTTTATTGCAATGTTGTCTTGATGAGTTTAAAGTAATACACAACAGTTAAATCAACTATTAATATCGTAATTATTATAATTACTATAATAATTCATGCAATTATTATAATATTTATGACAATAGTCATAATATTTATTATCATTATTTTATTTATTAACTGTAGAAATAAACAAATGTAGAAATAAATATACATAGTCTACTGTAAAATGTACTTATGTAAATAGATATTTGACATAATTTATATAATCTCCGGCAAGTTTAACAATACCTTGAGATAAGATAGAAACATTAACCATAAAAATGACGATATAGTAAGGTTGACCGAAGCGCGCACAGTGAGGCGCGCAGTAAAAAGCCCTATTGTTGATCGCAAAAAGTACAACTTGGAAAGACCTGCTATAGTGGAAAACTATGTTAATTTGTAGAGTAAGTTTTAGAAAATACATGCGTTTTTGAAATTTTCAGAAATGTTCGGTAGATCAAAAATTATCAACAGTGAAAGTTAGTAAAAAACGTCAAATTTTCGACCTTTAAAAATTCATAACTTTTGAAATATGCATTTTACAAAAAAGTTACTAGAGATCTTTTCTTCTTAAAATAAGCCATATTTTGTACAAAAAAATTGTTCGGATAGAAAAAACTACTTTTTCATAATTTGTTTAAACAAATGCAATTTCAACAATGTTCTACGCATTTTTTGAAAAATTAAGTGTTGGATTCGGATTCAGGGGCTCACAATACATATGAATAAAGGGGTTTTTCAGACAAATTTTGCTCAGGACAATAGGGACTATCTTTCTGCAAAGTCGGTTTTGACCTTAATATCAATTTTAAAGATTATTTGAAGGTCACATTGATTTTTTAAATAGAAACCTCTATTTTTGATATTAGAATCTAAAATAGGGGAAAATTTTTCTTCCGAAATGATAGTTGTAGTCAATTTTCCCGAGGTCAAATAAAGGTTAAATCAAAGTCAAATTTCAACAATCATGCCTACCGAGTGAGTCACGCCTACCCCGAAAGGGAAACGGCTTAATGGTGTAATAATAATGCAGAACAAAATTTTTTTGTTTTATTCTTTCAACACGTTCGGGAAACACAAAGCTGGGGTGGATTAGGGACCAATGACTTTGAGAAACTTGACCTTGAGGCATGTTTGTAAGGTCATTTGAAGGTCAAAATGTTTGTTTTCTTGAACTAATACACCCGAAGACCCAACCAAACCCACTGACTCACAAGCTTCTAACCAAAAAACCAACAAGGTCAAGGTGATCAAGGTCGTTGATCCCAAATTCACCCCAGCTTTGTGTTGCTCAAACGTGTTAAAGAAAAATCATGATCTGCATGATTATTGAAATTTTTCCTCGATTTAATCTTTATTTGACCTCGTGGAAATTTATTCTTAACTATCACTTAGAACGTAAAATTTCCCGCTCTTTAAGGTTCTAACGTCAGAAATAGGGGTTCCCATTTAAAAAAATCAATGTGACCTTTTAATAACCTTGAAAATTGATCTCAACGTCAAAACTTTTACTTTATTTGTATTTATATTTATATGGTGCTTATTGCACGAGTACTTTGCTTCCCGTTAGCAAATGCATTTGCTTCGTCCTAGAGAAAGCATTTTTGTTTTTTTAATAATAGGCAAACTAAAAGTTTCATTTTAATCAATTTAAGAATAGAAATTTTCATAAAATAGAAATTTACAAAATGCTACAAAAAATTTTTAAATGCGATCAAAAGTCAGAAAAATCAAGTTTTATATTTGAAATGGTAATCTTTTGAGCTAAATATAGAAGGGGAAATTCGGTAGCCCACTATCATTTTTTCATATTCTTCCAAGTTATACTTGAATTCAGATGAAATTTTGAGTTTCAAAAACTAATACTAAAATTAAAACAAAAAATTTACTCAATACCATCACAAACCGTATCAGCATCTGTCAGAATTATATTTGAAAATTTATAATCCAATGTCTTCTCTATTAATACATCAATTTTGATTTTTTCGATAAAAAAAGTTTATCTGCTGAAAAGAGATGTATAAAATATTGCGAATGAACATAATTTCCTGACTCTTCAACAAAGTCTATTAATATTATAGGTCAATCGATTTGCATTGGTTAAAAGAATTTTTTTCGTCATTGCATCAATTTCGAATAATGTTAATAAACAATCTGAATATAAAAACTGATTTTTCAAATATTATGCATTATCATAGCTTCCTTGCTGTTCAATAAAATGTATCAATATGATAAGTCAATCGATTCGTCTCGAATCAAAACATTTTTTTTATTCTTACATCACCTTTAAATTATGAGAATGGGAAAATTTTTACTATGAAGATCGATTTTTCTAAGTCAATCGATTCGTTTAGAGCCAAGGAATTTTTTTGATTTTTGCATCAACTTTGAATTATGTTGAAGAAAACAGTTTTTCTATAATAAACCCTATTTTCAAGCATTATGCATTACATAGCTTTCCTAATATTTGAAAAAAAATGTATCAATATTGTAAGTCAATCGATTCCTCTCGAATCAACACATTTTTCCTATTCTCTCATCAACATTAAATTATAAGAATAAAAAAATTGCTATCATAAAAATCAATTCTAAATATCATATAAATGACGATAAATTCATTAATCTTTTATAACATGTATTAATATTATCGGCCGTCACTTTTTCATAAATCGTTATCAAAAATTTCGAAACAATAGTTTTTCGAATTCCAAGGTCTTCCTCGCTTTCTCTAATTGCTATGACATCTCTTGAAATTTTCTAGAACTATTTAAAACCCAAAGATATTTTCTGAAATCTTTTGAAATTTTTTGAAGTCTTTAAATTCCTAATATTAGGTTTACACTCAAAATACAAATAATCAACTCCTCTGTTTATAAATATTACATCTCTTATCAAAGTATATCATTTTAGGTTTGTATTTGCTAAAAATTAAAATTATAGTAGTTGTAAGAAAGTTCCAAGTTAGGAGTAAATTCCATTTTTGTAATTTTAAATGTAACAAAAGGATTTATTTTTTAATTTCAAATCCAATTGGGCTTTTAAAAACAATGAGTGTGATATTTTCGAGATGTTTCGTTACACCAATTTTTGTTTAGAAATATGGCATAATCTCCCAGGTACCTAGCTTATTTTAAATGTTAGGAAGATACAAAGTGCTCATATATTATTATACAATCCAAGTTATTCAAGTACGAAGAATTGGAATCTGAAGGCTAAAATTTGTGAGCATCTAAACGTGTAAAAAGTTCAAAATAGAAAACTTTCAAAAATGATCAAAATTACAGTCATCCAAATCCACACATAGCACAAGCTATGGGAATAAGATGTGAACAGTTTCTCTATTAAAGACCCAATATTTGTGTTTTCTAACAATAAGTCTAACGAGTTTGAAGCTTTCAATTTAAAAAACCGGAAATATCGAAAGTACTATAACAGGAACAAGTATCTGAAAGTACACAAATTCTTGGAGACAACTACAATCCTGTTAATCAACTTTTTCCGAGAGAAAGTACGGTACTCATATAATTGCTTTAATGTAGAATTTCCCCGTGCACGAAAAACAATTAACGTCCTAATACTTCACTTAAATTACTAATTATCAAGCGTTATTAAAGTTCCTCTATTAATATCAGGTAATTTTCTAAATGTTGCTAAAATCAATTTCCAATCTCTCAGAGTAATCCAATTAATCCACAGAACAATAATTATAAAAACCAGAAACTAATAAAAGCAGAGTAATTCAATAAATTATAATTAATTAATTTTTATTTTATTTTTTGAAGCAGGCCTGAACCAATTTAATGCTCCCCTATTGTCAGATTTGATTTGTTTATTTATAACTTTCCTTAACATATTCACTTTTCCCGTGCTATCTCCCATTATTATCACCCTCTGTTTATCAAAAACTGTAGGTGCAAATAAAAGTAAGAAGAGAACGAGACGACGACCTGTCAGTAAATACATCACGGACGAACTCATTTAATTTGACCTCGGGTCGAAAAAGACAGTCCGACGCTCTAAATTTGCCATTTTAGTGAATTCAAGAGAAATTGGAAGTTCAGTCGATTCATGCCTTTTTATGAAACTTTTTATCCATTAAAATAAGATTAAATCTGAAAATATTTATTTGAAAGTTTCCTAATTAAATATGGGTCAATTTAGAACATTAAAATTTGTAAATGTACCGTTTTTAGTACTATTTCAGAAATATCCAATTCTTCGGGCATTCATTTTAAACTTGTTAGGTATGGAGGCTTCCCATTTAACATTTTTACCATTTTGAATATTTTATTTTATAATAAAAAAGTATGAAGTTGTTTCCATGAAAAATAAACACAGTATATAATATGCTGGTATTGTTGCTCGTAACACATATTGTAATCTTTATTTATTTTAAAGGTCTATTCGTGATAAATACAGCAAATAAAGTCATAAAATGTAGTATATAGGAGCCATTTCTCAACTCGCTTCTCATACGAAATTAGAAAACGTTAGTTCCCAGTTGTGGGTCATTGTGTCAGTTCAGTAAATATGAAGCCTATTACCGAAATTTGTCTTCTTACATTCGTGGCTCTCCTACATTTTCTGCGTAAGTGCCATATAACAATAGTACCTAAATATTGCAAAAATGCCAAAAAAAATTCCAAAAATTCTAAATATAAAAATATAGAAATGAATTAAAATACATTTGAGTCCATATTGTAAGGAGAGTTCAAAATGTTGCCACGTTTAAAAATTGGATATTTTTTCACGTCAAGTTCTCAACATTAAAGCTTTGGTAGATATAAAGCTGAGTCAACGAAATTTTATTTTTATCCAAAGATATTCTGTGTTATGTCGCTTATCATTAAACAAACTATATCATATAGAAAAGTACTGGTGTTTGAATAATTCTTTTTATAATTCATAAAATTAGTAGATCAGAAAAATAATTAAATATAAAACTAAATTAATTGAATGTGTTCTATAGACAAAAAATAGATGCGATGCAAGACATCTATTCGGTGGAATAGGGTCTAGGCATTAGAACGGTCTCATTTTTTTGCATTTTATTCATATTTCCTGGAAATTTTTTCGAATTTACCAAAAAATATAGGAATTAATTGAACTGAAACTCCATATATTAGCCATCGAATATTAATTAAACCTTATTCTTTTAATATCACTTCCATAAGTCTGTTTTATTGGCTCCCAAAAAACACCAGAAGTGAAAAATTGCATTTTGCGAGTTTTAGCATTAATTGTAATTTTTGGTGCTTTTTCTGATACACATTCTTAATAACGCAAACTAATATTTTTTACTGGCAATAAGATGTTTATAGAAATTTGGTTGGGCAATTTATTGCTATGTTTAGCATTTTTTTATCTTACAACAGAAAGTCACGGTTTAGCCGACCCCTACAAATAAATTAAAGCCCTTCGATATCTTTTTAAATTCTTTGAAATCCAATAAACTTTCTGGAAATCTAAATTTTTATTTACGTTCCGGGAATAAAAAATTTATCTTTAACTCTGTCTCATTTTAATAAATTTTGTTGAATTTTTTAACTCTCTTGACTTTATTTCAGTATTTTTGAATCTGTTTGACTTTTCGTAAATTTACTATAGAGCTTAATGTGTTTCTTCGATTATTTTTAGAATTATTAGAGTTATCGCAAAGATAAGGTGTCCGCTAGATTCAGTTTTATAAACGCGCCAAAAAAGTACTTCGGAAAAACATTTTTAATATCACGAAAACATAGTTCATACTTCTGGCCAAACGTCTTTCAAAATTGTTAGACGTATAAGTTAGACTTGAAGGGTATCATAGGAAAACTAATCAAGCTACATTTTGCCGATTATTACAGGGACAAAAAACGTTCTATGAAATCTGATTATCACTTTAATTAAAAACTGAGAGTACGATTTCTAGATTAGTATCACCATTATCTCAAAGTGCAAGCTTGAAACTCTGCTTTGGCATTCGGTGACCGAAAATTAACAAAAACTACTTTTCTGGCATGATCGCAAAAACAAATTATAAAAATCTATATGGTCAGACTTTAAATTGATTTTTTTAGAATATCCTACCTAATAATCGAGTGTTTGACAAAATGTTAGTGAAATCGTTTTGCTCTGCTACCCTTCACTTGTGCAAAAAAGACGTTGTAAATGTCAATTATTTTCTTACAAAATTAGGTGCAGAAAGATTTCCAAATTTGTCTCCGAACACCCTTTTGGTATATATGACGGATTTAAGTTCTTGGAAAGCACATTTTACATTGCAATACTATGACGGTGGTTATATACCACAGTGGATGCAACCTGGTAGAGCAAGTCATCAACGCCGCGTTGGCAGTTTTATACGATTATCAAATGAGGAACAATCTGAGACAAGTGTGCTTGTAGATGAACATAGACGAGACAGATTTAATCCTTCTCCTTATGTACCGGCATTAGCCTTCCTACGCTTAGGAAAAACCCGATGGTGTCGAGTTAAAGGTTTCGACATTTACACTCCCGAGCATGAACAAAAATATCCTACGAACCTCAATTATCTACCCAATAACCACTTTTATGTAGTACTGCCAGGAGGCTCTATCTACGTTGCGAAATTAAATATAGTCGATCCGCTTATGATGAATTTCAGAGCTTTCTCTGTCTCCCATTCCATTTCTGGGACATCCTCTGGGACATCTTTGGGGACATCCCATGCACATAACAGAGCATCCTAGGGATACCAAAAAGGATATCCAATACAAGACATAAATGTAGATATGTATATTTTCTGCAAATTACTTATGTTAAATCATATAAATAAAATTATCATTCAACTCATGCAGATAACGCAAACTTACTAGAAGAGAAAATCTTTCAGCAAACTTTCTGGTATAATGAATTAAAAACATCGTAGGAAAAGTTCGTCGCGAGTAAATATAATATCGATAAATAATTATTAGTTATTGTATGGAATATTATTCTGCAGCTGTTTGTCATAGGATCTAATGAACATTTTTGTTTCCGAAGGATAGGCTATTAACAATTAAAGCATAGAGATTCTGATACTGTTTATCTAGTTTATTGCCTTACATTCCTCAAATGAAAATAGTAGAATTTCACTAGTAATTTGAGTTCAGAAAGAAGATTAAGAGAAGTTTTTGTAAAATAAAAGAAAACCCGGGCAGTGAGGAATTTTTTTCTTATAGTTTTAATCGTTGTCACAGAAAAAGGCTGCTGCTCAAAAGTACGCCAAAATCGAGTATTGGGAAGAATTGTGATCCACCTGTCCAAAAGATTTGTTTCTTCTTTATTTGGACGAAATAAAAAGTAACGGGAGGCTCAGTTATGATAATTATTACCTAATTTTTTATTTTTTATTGCACAAAACGTATTAGTTACATAAAATAAAATTTATACTTAGTAGTGCATTTTTTAGGACGGTCATGACCACGCTGATATTTAAACTAAAGCTGGGATCTTACATCTCAGCCAAGAACAACGTCAGGCACATTGCATCCGAAGCACTTAAAGAAATTCGAGTCAGCACATTTCGAAAATCATCAGGTATATTAAGGAAAATCAAAATTTTTAATAATTCAAGGCTCTGCTTAAATTTGCTTAATAAGAGTGGACCATATTTTGAAATAAAAATATAATTGAAAAAATATTCGTTGAAATCATTATAACGCACTTCAGATCCCATATACGTTGAATGCGACACCTTAAAAGAAGCTAATGACTCAAATTTCTAAATGTTCGTTAAAAATTAATTGTTTTACATTTCCAACCATTTTACAATGGGGGGGGGGTCTAAAAAGTTTTCAGAATTCACGATTATGTATTTATTGTTCAGCGGAATTGGTTATTGCGAAATTAAATTTATCAAATATTGGGAAAGCTAAAAAGTTAGTAGCTTAAGGTATAATTTGGATTGCTTAACAAAATTAGACATTTTAAAAGAAAATCATGACGTATTGAGTAAATCGTACCATTTTTAAGAATTATGGTTATCTTTGAGTTTTCCTACAGAATTTTTTATTTAAAAAAAATCATCAAGTATTGGGGATAGTTGCCAAGTTTTGCGAATTTAAAATTATGCTTGGTTTTTCTTCACAGAAATGTTTCATATTTTAAAAGAAAAATCATCAACTATTGATTCGGATCGTTTATACTTTGAGTGCGATATCTTAGTAAAAGCTACGCTAATATAGCACAGAATGTTCCTGGAACGTTCCAGCACGTTGCCGGGTCTGTTTGAACCCAACAAATATTTGTTTGGCCCTACATAAAAAAAAAGAATTTGATTGATTCAAATTAACGTTCTTCTGATCATAAATATCGCGTAAACTGTCACAAATAGGTAAAAATATATGCCAGGTTATAGTATGAATATCATAATTGACTGTTGTATATGTGGTACTCAAAACTCAAGTGTGAAATCCATTTTTACCTATCTCTTATGGCTTAAGAGACATTTGTTGTTAAAAATTACAATAACGGTAAGCCCCTTTCAGATACCTGGAAGGTGCAACGAGAACATTTACAAAATTCGGATATTTTACACATCCTGGGAACGTGCCGGAAAATTCCGAAGGTGTCCGCGGAACTTTCCAGAGACGCTCTAGGAACGCTCCGTGCTATTAGGGTAATAATTCACAGTGCTCCCGTTGAATTGCTTCCAATTGTATGTTATTAACGGTTGTTTTAAATTTTCAGGCAATAGTATCTTAGGGGCTGACTATAAATAAGGTTACCAAATTGAAATCATCATGAAAGAAATTCTTCACAAGTAAATATAATATCAATAAATAATTATTAGTATCGTATTAGGTATTAGTATTTAGCTGTTACAGGATCTTTTAAACGTTTTTGTTTCAGAATTATAGGTTATTAGGCATAAAAACTGAGAGATGCCAACCCATTTATCCACTTTAGTGAACAGGAATTGTTTTCTTAGATTTTTAATGCTCTTCCTGAAATACTAGAGTAATCCTAGGTCAGGGAAGAACTGGAAGTCAAGGAAAAGTGAGGTAAATTTTAAAATTAGTTTTGCGAATACCGTGATATATTGTTTTTAGTAATTTCTTTGCCTTATTTCTCCCTTTTCTACTTCATTTTTTGAAGCTACTTTAATCTCATATTAAAATTTTAAATATTGGAATGCGTTATTCTAAAATAGCGGAATATTGCCCTCAATCATTAGTTTTTTTTAATTTTCTCTTTATATATCCTCATGAACAAATAAGACACAACATTTTATGTACCTTTTAATTAATGTTTTATGTTTTAAACCATTTTTGTTTATTTGCACAATTTTATTTGCATATGATATACCGCATCAAGATTCTTATTGTCTAAATAATTTATTCTTGCTTAAATCTAACTTTTTAACGAAAAATGCTCGAAAATTATACATTTTTCCTGGGTTTTTAACCAGTATAAAAATTTTAGCCTGAATATTACTTTCTTCAAGATAGTTAATATTATATGAACAATTTATATTTGTTTAAACGATTCTTTGGTTTATAATACCAAAAATTGGTGGTATTTTCTTAATGATATATCCCAATTAATAAATTTGAGCACATACGGAAGAACAATTAATAATAAAGCATATATTCACAAATAGGTGCTCACATTTATTAATGACGCTGTAGCTCTTAGAAAGCACCAACAATTTGCAAGGTTTCAATAATTAGCAGTAGTTTGAAGAACGTAAGAATTAGTGGAAAATAATGAAGGCTATTGTAAAAACAGAACAAAAACGCTCCTTACTTTCTTCCTGCTAAAAGTTGCATTTAAATAATTATAAATTGTTTAAAAAATGAGTATACAATTTAAAATGAATTAATTTTCTGTTTTATTCATAAATTATACCAAGACATTCAGAAAATAATATCCTTGCGTTTCCGTGAATTATTTTGGAATCTTAGATGATCCCTGGAAAACTTTCAAATCTCTTGAAATTCCTTTACAATATGTTAAGATTGATTAACCTCTTGTAAAAATCCTAGAAATCTTTCCAATCATTAATACCTTGATGAAATTATTTGAAATTCTGTTAAATCTTTTGACATCTTATGAAATCCTCGATAATTCCTTTAAATCCCTATGAAATTAAAGAAAAATCTTCCAATTTCTTTAAATTTTCTGTTATGTTTTAAAATTTCTTTAGATCCCTTCAAATCTTCAAGACCCCATATACGTCCATTAAGTTTCTGGAAAATTCTACGGTATCACATGAAATCCTCGAAAATCCATTAAAATCACGTGACTTATTTAGATAAATTTTTAAATTTCTTAAAATCTTCAATTCCTTAGAGTCCCTCAAAATCCATAGAATTGATCCACAGATTTGAAATCTATGAAACCGCTCGTAATCCTATTGAATCTTTTGAAATAGCTTAGAACATTTACAATCCCTTAAAATGTTTAGAAATTCCTTGGGATGTCGTGAATTTCCTAACAGTCTTTGGAAAGCGCGTACAGTTCTGTGAAAATGTTGTAATTCTTTCAAATACTTTGGAGCTCCTTTAAATACCTTCAAATTCCTTGAAAACTGTTCAAATACTTTCAAATCACTGGAAATCTTTAGAACTTTTAAAATCCAATAAATCTCTTTTGTAGTGAAAACAATCTACATATATTTATGCCACATTGACCAAAAATGATTTAAAAATGATTTTAATTTATTTCAAAAATTCTAGCAATAGAAAATTGACCTTGAATTTCCTTGGACCCTCATACATTGTATGGAACTTTTTCAACTATTTCAAATTTGTTTAACTTCTTTTGAATCCATGTAAATTTTTTTTTAATTCACCACAGACCTCAACGTATTTTTTTATTATTTTGAGAACCATTTGAGTTACGACAAACACTAAGGTGATCGTTGGATTAATAATTTTAAAATGTAGCAAAAAAATACTTTGGAAAATACATTTTTTATATTTTCTGAATTAGTATCTAACATTTGTGGCAAATAGTTTTTTAATAACAACAAAGCAAATCGATCCACAATTGCCAATTTTCTAGATCCATAGTTGCCAAATGGAGGGGAACAAAGTTTTCTTAAAAAATTAACGACTTCTGAAAAAATGAATAGAGGCTTCTGTTGTCCATCTTGAATGATAATAGGTGTGGCAAAAGATTTTTTTTCATTCACACTAATCTTAAAACTTCAATTTCGGATTCAGTGAGCCAAAAGCTACAGAAAACACGTAGCTGTTGGTCCCAGTACAATTATTTATTTATTTTTTGCGGTTTTGGGTTTTTTTTGGGATCATCGTGAAAAAGAGTTATAAAAATTCCTATGGGGAGGCTACATATTTAAATTATTCGAAATTATCTGCCTAATAATCTCATATCCGACAAAATGTGATTGGATTCGTTTTGCTGTGCTACTCTTGACTTTCGCATAAATGCGTTATACCAGTTAATAATTTTTCTTACATAATGAGGTAAAGGTGGATCTCCAAATTTGTTTAAAAACTCCCTTCTAGTACAAATGACGAATGGAAATCTTTCGGCAGCAAAATTCACAAATCATTACAGCACCGGCACTTATATATATTATTGTGGATGCAACCTCATAGATGGTCTCGTAAAGGCCTCGTTGCCGGTTACATACAAACAAAATCTTTACAATAATGTGAAACAACTTGGCTTAAAAATGTGGATAAAAAAGTGATGATCCTTTTCGTTCTTTTCCAATGACCGTAGTACAACGTTTAGGTGAAGATCAATGGTTTAAAGTCGAACATTTCGAGATTTACAGTCCCCAGTATGAACATACATATCATACGGAACCTAATTAGCCACCCGAAAAAACACTTTTACGTAGCAGTACCATTTGGCTATATTTATTCTGGAGAATTAATGAAAGCTGATCCGCCTGAGATGCATGCGTCTCCATGCTCTTTATCTTGCCAAATCTTCAAACAGGAAATTCTCTAGGATATCAATTTCAACTCTTAAGACGTCAGCTGGGACATCCCACGCAATCAGACAACATCATAGAGATTTCACGAAGAAAATACAATAAAGTTCGGGAATTTCATTGCATATCTTTTACCATTCGTTCATATTTAATGTTATAAATAAACTTTTTATTTAACAATATTAGAGTATTTTCCCAGAAGATGTTTGACACCGTAAAGTAGAAAATCTTTTAGGAAATGTTTTGTTACAATTAATTGGAAGTCATCATGAAAGAAGTTCTTCAAGACTAAATATACTACATATCAGTAATCAACTTTCTGTATATTAAGGGGGGGGTAACGTTAATTCGTGCAAAAAAAGGCACATTTTTGCGAATTTTTTTTTACGACACAATTAAAAT
>JAAAKG020174710.1:0-26884 GCA_010014905.2 Druon quercuslanigerum | reverse complement strand
TTTCGCTATTTGCAGCTCTATAAAAATTTAAACAAACAAAAATTTAAAAATCGGCCTCGACAGTTTTCTTAAGAATTTATAGTTGAATTTTTTCAAAAAAATTAATTGAAAATCGATTAAGAATTGGGACCTACAAGTTATTTTGAACATCGTTTTTTCATTTCGCCCCACTGTGTGGCGTACCGTCTAAAACTTGAACTTTAGGAATTAACAGATAGTAAATAGATTAGCGATTCTTTTGTAGTGGCAAAATTTTCAGTATCTTATGGTTTATATTTTACTGACCGTAGCAAAGTTACCATAGTTAGGTTTAAACTTAAAGAAAACTGATAATGTGCCTGCTTATAAGTTACTATGATGACTAGCTTTACGTTAATAAATATTTATTATTAGTAATATTATTCATTAAACTAAGTTGTCGTTATTTATATGGTTTCATTTTTGGAGTAAAATGATGAATGTAACCCGGCAAAAAGACCGTTGGGGCCAGCAAATGTTTTCGCTAGTCCCGACATTATACAAACTCGCTTTTATTTGGCGACATTTTCGAACTAATTAGTTCAAATTTGGACAGCCAAAACTCACTTCTTGAAACTTCCGGCTGGAAGGCTAAAAGCATAGCAGGCCCTGCGCAATATTTCGCTAGTTATCCCTGAAATTTTTTGGAGAAATTTTATATTGCCGCATTATGTTCGTCTGAATTTGTTCAAAGGAACACGAAGAATTTGTCTGGGAATTGGCTCTGGGGTAAATTGTCTAAAACTTGGCTTTCTGGTAGTTCATGAGGTGTAGGTTAAAAGTCTCGAGGAACATTATGTCCAGAAAATTCTTGGACAATTGCGATGCCGGTGCAACATTTCGCGAACCCCGAATTGGCGTTTTCCGCAGAGAAGGAAGTTTTTAGGGGTGAAGATTGTTTCATAAATTTAAATAAATTAAGCCGAAAATAATGTGCCCATATCAAGTTGATTTTGGACAATGATATCATATAATCATAAAACCATTTTTCTCATCAACCCCTTATCAATCATGAAAATCGTTATTTTAATTTTTTAAGGTTTATTTTATAGAAAAGAGTACAATAAAAAATGATACAATAATTAGTGGTATTTTCTATTTTTCAATTTTTTGGGAGGCTGTTCAACCAATAAATAGGGATAATTTAAAAAAAAATTTCTTACATCACTAGACCCTATCGCCAATGAAAAAATTTCTTTGAACAAATTTATTTGTAAGATTTCCAAGTAGAATTTATATCTGGCTCTCTGAAAATGCATGAATCATCATTTCAAATGTGCTGACTAAAATTCTGTTAATTTTAATGAAACGAAAGGTACGTTATAACCTCGACAATATAGTGCAGATAAAAAACAAAATCTGCTTTGTAAACATTTATGAATGTTCTGTGATTAACAAATCTGGCGGACGTAAGAAATTACAAGGACAATAATTGTTGCCCCTCCACTTCTTTGTAAGTAATCCTTGAAAGCTGCGGCTTCCTACAAAATGTTTCTTCTCTGAAATCAGAATTCAGTTCTCTGTCTTCATCTGTACTCGTGTTGAAAAAACGATGGACATATTCAATCTATTATTGGCCTGCGTTGCTTGGTTTAAATTCACAAGTAAGTTTACCTAATATTAAAATTAATATTTATCTGACACAGATTTTTCAGCTATTTGAAATATAGTATGGAATTCACAATAAAACAGCTTGTATTTGAAAAAACTTTTCAATCAAAATTATTCAGTTCCACGTTGCGAGATTTCAATATGGTAACACATGGCCACAACAAAAAAAGACGACTACACATTAAATTAATGTTAATATAATATTTGACTTTTATACAATGGTGTTCGACGTAGAATTTATAATTGATATTGGTATTGGAAAAATTTTCAATCAAAGTTTTTGTTTAGTGTCATTTTGCGATAAACAAATCGGTTCACGTATGGCAAAAAATTACACTGACACATCAAATTATACGTAATTGTTAATGTAGAATTTTTTACATTATTTCCAAGATAAATTTCATAATAATAATCTGAAGGAAAATCCTTTTTCACCAAAATTGTCATATAGTGCCACCTCGCTGGATCAAATTTTGAAACATATGGTAATGCTTTTAGCCAATGCTGTTCAACTTAAAATTTACAAATAAAAAGGTTTTATTTAAATATATATATTTTTTTGATAAAAATTTGTATTCTCTACGATGTTCCGAGATTCAAATTAGGAATAAAGAATAATTTTAAGCTCGTCCACATTCTTTTGAATCGCGTGAAACTTTCTTGAATTTTTCTAAATTCTTTTCAATTTCACAAAGTGTTCTAAATTCCTGTTAAAGAAGTTCATGAATTTTTGCAGCTTTTCTGCATTCTCCGATTACCTCGCATTCCGACAGGTTTATAAATTTCGCGAAATAGTATACATTCTTTTGCATCCGCAAAATTTTTCTGATTTTCATCAATTCCATGGAATTCCTTTAATTCGTGATATTCTCCATGTATGTGCTATTCTTTTAATTCGCGGAATATTTTTGTTCAGGTTCTTTTCAACACAGACCATCTCATGATAATGCATTGATAGATTTCGAAGAAGCGATTATGCAACGTCTTGGAATGCCCTCATCTGATGTTCTTCATAATGGAGATTCGGTGACTATACAAAAAGAAATAAATGGTACTGTTGTTCCTCACGACATTCTTAAAGGATTTGTGCATCGTCTTTCTTTTGGTGGTATGCGTAGCCTGGAAAATCATCGACATGGCGCTGCTCTTTTTGTAGTTTCTCCAGGCGTTCACTTCTTTGTAGAAATGGAACCCAGCGATAATTATGTTGACACTGGGAATGATGAGAACAACGCAACATACGTCTGTAAGATAGCCAGACGTACTAACATTTTTCTTCAAGCCACACTGATTCAACCACATCAACGTGAAGCGCTTTTAGAGTTTTGGAGGCCTAAACTTGCATTCGTAAATCATCGTAACGTTTTGTTCAATGGAGAATTATATAGACTATAACCTATGATATATGTACCCAGAAAGTTTTAAAGCAATAATAGATAAAAGGCAAACCTAAAAACAGTATATTTTTTTTATTCTCCCTGTTTGAGTCTACGTATGGAAGTATGAACGTGTTTTCCGAAATTTTCTCCAATGACTAAAAAAAAAAACTATGCGCTTTGCGGCTACATTCTCATCCAGGACTGTATTATTAAGTGACATTTAAAAGGACTGGATAGTTTTTTTACTTACAGATGTGATTTTGTCAAATCCGGCTTTATCCCGATTTTCTCCCGGTTCTCCCGATTTTCCCGGGTAAGTGGCCACCCTGATCATTTATAGTTCAGTTAACAGGCTGGCGAGAAGCCCCGAAATAGTCCGCTGGCGCTTAAGCTATAGAGCCAGTTGTGCCGCAGCCTTCACTTATTGCTTTTAGTAGTTGGTCTCAGACTAGTTGTTAAATCGTGGTAGGTCAAGCATTGTCTGCGTCATAATTTCCTCAAGTGACATTAAATAAAACTCAACGATTATCTACCTGCGCTTCGATAATGTCGACAACGTGCAGAGATGTATTATCATTCCTGCCAAATTTCCTGCACTCTAACAAGTGTTTTTACTAAATCTTGTACCCGTGATAAATTAGACTGTCCTGACCACTAAGCATCTGAACCAGTGTCCCTATGCCCTTTATTGATACACAAGTGGGTCCCTAGGGCGCTGTTTCGCTGACAATTTCTTCGCCTCTTCTGGTAGGCATTTATAGGTCAATTGTTTTCATTTGATGAGGTTAAAGCTGTTCGAAAAAAATCCCCGGCTTCGTCTAACTCATTTATGGTACTGTCACTTGTAGGAAATTTTACTAATGTATCCCTGGCGTGTTTGATCTTCCATCAACCGATTTTCGTAGGGCTACCCAGAGCAGGGCGTATTTCTGGTCAGAGAAAGGTTCCTTATTCGAGCCTGCAGCACAGCTGACTAGCAGAGGAATCCTGCTCATTAATTGATTGTTTAAACAATTTTGATTATTAATTTACAAAAGAATTGCAAATTATTTGAAAATAATAATTGGTAAAACAATTTTAAATTTGTTCAAGAACACTCGCAAAATTTTTACTCATCGAATGAACAAAACTACTAATAAGTCGGTTTCTACCCATTTATTCCAAAAATTTGTTTTGCCTTTCGAATCCTGATATTCGACTACCTTGTGGGGATATGTGGAGATATATTTTTGAAGATAATACAGGAGGCGATTTTGGAGCACGAGGGTAGTAAACCTGGCCAAACACCAAAAGGAAGAGTGCGGAGAAGCGTCAATAAGGATAATGGGGAATTTTTTGGGAGCTAGAGACAACTTCCAATGCTTTATCAATTCCGCACTATGACAAGAAGAAAGAAGGTTGTCAGCTCAAAGAAAATAACAGTAAAGAGTAAGCGGGTGTAGAAAAGAAAAGTAAAGATGAAGAAAATCTGATGTAGGATTATGACAAGTTATAACAGGAGAGGAATGCAATATGTAAGAAAATAATTATTTGAAATAGGAGATTTAATATTGTTTAATTAAAATGAGAGCGAGCGAGAGAGACAACTCTAGACCGAGGATGTATAAATGGGGTGTTATTTCCGTAAGTGTGAAAAGAAGGCATGATAAGTCAATACAGTGAAACGTGCGATAAGAAACGAATACAGGCATATCCTGCATCGCTCTTGATCGAAGGTCTAGGGAACCTCCTCAGGCATCAGCACTGTTGAGATTATATCATTTCTCTTATGGGTTCAGAACTGATTTGCAATTATTACTTATATTTTTCTTAAATAATAATTTAGTAGCTGCTGCTTCACTTATCACTACACTTTTGTATTTATGTGAAAGCCCTTTATAATATTGCGTCTATATACAGTTTTTTTGAAATTTAAGATTTTTTTCTCTGAGAAATTAGGTATTTTCTGTGTTGCAAGGATTCAAATTTTGGTTAAATAAATTGGAAGAAATTTTGCCCTAAATATTTAACCAAAAAAATTATGTGGGCGATAGTGCCAGCGAAATGGTCACAGCTATAAGCAGAAAATGTAGGATTATAAAAATCCATAGAGGACTTCTGTTTCAATTCTTCTTCCAGAAATCAAAGAAACTCTTTTTTGTGTGCTTTTGATGTTGCTAATTCCGGTAAGAATTATAAAAGAAGATTTGATGTTTTCTAACTTGTTGCATAAAATTATTTCCTTTTTGTTTCCAAATAAGGGGTGACGCGCAAATAGCCAGTTTTTCAAAATATTTTTTGAAACTCGATTGCGGCATGAGAGAAGAATATAAAAATTAGTTACAGGTATAGAATCACTTCTAACTAATAAAAAATTTCTTTACACAAATTTATTTGTAGGATTGCCAAGTAGAATTTCTATCTGGCTCTCTGAAATTGCATGAATCACCATTTTATCTGCTTTGTAAACATTTATGAATGTTTTGTGATTAACAAATCTGGCGGCCGTGAGAAATTACAAGGACAATAATTATTGCCCCTCTACTTCTTTGTAAATAATCTTCGAAAGCTGCGGCTTGCTACAAAATATTTCTTCTCTGAAATCAGACTTTAGTCCTCTGTCGTCATCTGTACTCGTGTTGAGAGAAAAATGAACACATTTAATCTATTATTTGCCTGCGTGGCTTGGTTTAAATTTACAAGTAAGCTTACCTAATATAAAAAATAACATTTATCTGACACGAATGCTGCCGATATTTAAAATATAGTATGGAATTCACAATAACACAACTTTTATTTGAAGAAACTTTTCAATCAAAATTAGTTAATGCCACGTCGCGAGATTTCAATATGGTAACACGTGGCCACAACAGAAAACGACAAATACACAAGCAATTAGCCTTAATCTAACATTGGACTTTTTTTACAATTGTGTTCGACGTAGAATTTATAATAGATATTTGTACAGGAATAATTTTTAATCCGCTGGATCAAATTTTGAAACAAATGATAATTGACAAATGACAATTACACATGAAATTTATCTCAATAGTAGAATTGGCTTTCAGCCAATGCTATTCAAGTTAAAATTTACAAATGAAAAGTTTTTATTTAAATATATATTTTTGTAATAAATATTTGTATTCTGTACCATGTTACGAGATTCAAATTATTAATAAAGAATAATTTTAAACTCGTCTACATTCTTTTTCCGTCAGGTTTATAAATTTTCTAAAATAGTATTCATTCCTTTGCATCCGCAGAATTTTCATGATTTTCATTAATTGCGTGGAATTCCTTTAATTTGTGATACTCTTCAGGTATGTGCCATTCTTTTAATTCGTCGAATGAATGCCCGATTGGAATGCCCTCATCTGATGTTTTTCATGATGGAGACGTGGTGACTATACAAAAAGAGATAAATGGAACTGTTGTACCTCACGACATTCTTAAAGGATATGTGCATTGTCTTCCTTTTGGTGTTTTGCGTATCCTGGAAGATCATCAATATGGCGCCGCTTTAGCTTTTGTTTTTCCAGGCTTTCACTTCTTTATAGAAATGGAACCCGGCGATCATTATGTGGACGCTGGAAATAATGAGGGTGACGCAACATACGTCTGTAAGATAGCAAGACGTGCTAACATTTTTCTTGAAGGTAAACTTATTCAACCTCAGCAACATGCCCTGCCTTTAGTGCCTCTAAGGCCTCAACTTTCATTCGTAAATCATCGTAACGTTTTGTTCAATGGAGAATTATATAGACCGTAACCTATGATGTGTGTACCCTGAAAGTTCTAAAGCAATCGTAAATAAAAGGGAAATTTAAAAACAGTATTTATTTTTTCATTCTACCCGTTTGAGTCTACGCATGGAAGTATGGACGTATTTGCCAAAATTTCCTCTAATGACTAAAAAAAAAATGTGCCCACTTTGCGGTTACATTCTCATCTAACACTGTTTTATCAAGTCACATTTAACATGACTGGATAGTTTTTTACTTACAGATGTGATTTTGTCAAATGAAAAGTCACTGTTATTTTCACGATTCCAAATTGCAGAATTTTAAATAAGGCGAGAGATATTGCTGAGTAATATATCTCTCCCGGCTTTATCGCGATTTTCTCCCGGTTTTCTCCCGATTCTGCAGGTTAAGTGGCCACCCTGATCATTTATAGTTTTGTTAATAGGCGGGCGATAAGCCCCGATGTAGACCACTGGCGTTTAAGCTATAGAGCCAGTTGTACCGCAGCGTTCACTTATTGCTTTTAGTAGTTGGTTACAGACCTGTTGTAAAATCAGAGTAGGTCAATCATCATCTGCATCATAATTTTCTCAGGTGACATTAAATGGAATCCAACGGTTTTCTACCTGCGCTTCGCTAATGTCGAACACATGCAGAGATGTTTTATCATTCCTGCTAAATTTCCTGCACTCTATCAAGTGGTTTTACTCAATCTTGTACCCGTGATAAATCGGACTGTCCTGTCCAGTAAGCATCTGATACTTAATATGTCACCATTTGCGAACTGGGTCTCTAGGGCGCTGTTCCCCTGATAAGTCCTCCGCCCCATCTTATAGGCATTTATAGGCCAATTGTTGTTATTTGATAAGGTGGAAAGCTTTTTCCAAAGACTCCCCGGCTTCGTCTGACTCATTTATGATACTGTAAATTGTAGGAAATTCTACTATCATGTCTCTTAAATCTTCTTTATATGAGTCCCAAATGTACTCCTGGCGTTTATGATCTTCGATCAACCGATTTGCCGAGGCGTATAAAAAAACAAAAATCTGCCCGCTGCTCGGGTAAATTCTCATGCTCGCCTCGCTTCACTCGCAAGTTTGATCCCGCCTAGGCCGCGCAAGTGTTTTTTCTCACGCTTCGCGCTCGATAATGTGTTTACCTTGTGCTACGCGCTCTCTCATTGTATATTCCACACACTTCTGCACATACTTTTTAAAACTAAAGGTCAAAGCATCGACAACAGTAATTTGGTGTTTGTGAATTCTCTTTTTTTAAAGCTCCTTCGGATTTAACAAACAGACTATCATCACATATCCCATGCTTCGCACTCGAATCTGTCCCTAAAATTGTATGGCGTTTCCATAAATGTATATTGTTACAATATAACATAATTTGGTATTAAAACAGACGTCGTTCAATTGTCTCAAATATTTTCAAAACGTGATTACTTTTTGAATTTTTATCCAAAATAGCTGGCTAACAAACTTGACCTTTAGTTTAATTTAGGGTTATGTAATAGATTAATTTTTTCAAATGTTATCGTGCACACAGCCAACAAACATACAGACAGACAGACCTACAGACAGACAGATTCGTAGAAACTTCTTTTTCGGATTCAGGGTTTCTGAAAGCGTGGACATTTGACAAAAACCGGGTCGGTCAAATTTTATTAATTTTTATTTTTTTATTTTTTTATTTATTATTAATTAATTTGTCATAAATCATTTTTGATAGTTCTATTTATGGTTTTAATCGTCAACAATAGTATTAAAACATAAAAAAATTAAATTGTTTAAAAACCTACGCACGAGACCAAAAAGAAATTAAAAGACAAAAGTTGTGAAGAGACCCCCTCGATCCGAAAATCAAGTTTTTACGATGTCGTCTGTCTGTCTATCCATCCGTCTATCCGTCTGTCTATTTGGCCGTCCTTAAACACGATAATTGCCGAAAAAATAAAGAAATGTAATCGTTCTTTGACACATTTTTTTAGGTCTTAAAAGAAAGGACGAGTTCGCTAACCAGCGTTATACCATTTTCAAAATTTTTTAAATTAATCGAAAATCCAAATGTTAAGCCAAACAGCGTACGATATGAAAAAAAGTCAAGAGAAGACAAACATTGATTTTTGAAAGCCCTACAAGATTATCGTAACAGCTTTTTTGATTTTTTTGAAAAATCGAAAATTCAAATTTATATTGCACAAAAAATAATTAAAAATAAAAAATTCCATTTTTTGGTCAAACTATGCAGTACACGAAAAAAGATGAATTAACAAAAATTTTTATCCAAAAAAAGATCTACAATTTCGTTAAAAAACACGCCATTTTCAAACCAAATTTTACAATAAATTTACAATTTTGAAGAATGAAATGAGGAAGAAGATAACGTGAAATATTAACATACCAAAACTGTATCAAATATATAAAGATAGAAATAGTTTTTTAAAAATTTCATTTTTTGTTTAAAAGTTAGTTCCTTTACTTAAAAATTCTCTTATTTTTATGAAAATTTGTCTTTTTAGAAGAAAACTAATGTTTTTAGTTGTACAGTTTTCTCAAAAATTGGTTAAAATTTGATGCACATTATCTAAAGTTAAGTTAATCAAATATGTATTTAATTGGTTAAAAATCCAACTATTTCGTGGAAAATCAATTTTTTGATTAGAAATTATTTATTCCTATTTGCTAAAATCTAAACTTTTATGTTCAAAATTCTTTATTTGTTGATTGAATATAATTTTCATAACGAAAAATTAAAATAATCGATTCCTAGCTGAAACTTACATTTTTTTAGTTGAAAAGTCAACAATTTGGTTAAAAAATCATATATTTTGCAGGAAAATAGTTTAAGACAAATCATCCTTTTTGTCATAAATTCAACTTTTTAAATAAAAACTCAATATTTTGGTTCAATATTTATTTTTTTCTGCGAAAGGTTCATAATTTCAGTTAAAAATTTATTTGTGTAAGTGAAGATTGGTTTATTTTTGGAAAAATCGTGTTTTTGAAATGAAAATAATCGGCTATGTTCTAAAAGTTATCTTTATCGTTAGAAATTCAACTATTTGTTTAAAAAATCATTTTTGAAGGAAATGTTTATAATTTTCGAATAAAGTTAATCTTTTCGGTTAGAATTTCAAACATATGGTTAAAAATTTATTTTTTGCAGAAAAAATTTATAATTTTGGTGCAAATTCCTCTTTTAGTGGAAAATTAATCTTTTTGGCAGATAAATCTTCTATTGCGTCAAAAATTTATCCTTTTTTTAGTGATTTATCATTGTAGTAGAATTTTTTTTTAAATTGTCTTTAAATTGTATTTATTATTTCACTTTCTCGGTATAAACTTAATCTTTTTGGTTTATGGTTCATCATTTTAGTGGAAGATTAATTTTTTACGTTATAAATTCATTTTATGAACTAAATATTTAACTATTCCATTTTTGGTTAAAAATGTATCTTTTTTAGTTGATCATGCATTATTTTGTTAAAAACTTATCTCTTTTGATAAAAAAAAAACATGTTATGGGTCGAAAATTCCCTTATTTTGTTAAAAGTAATTTTTTTGAACGAAGATTCATTATTTTAAATCAAAGTTCAGAGTACTGCTTAAAAACTTATCTATCTTGTTTAAAAAAAAATGTATAAACAAATATTAATTCCCTTAAATGAAAATTTAACTATTCCATTTTTTGCTTGAAAGTTACCTTTTTTAGTTAATTTCCTGTCCTTTGCATGAAATGTTAGTTTCAGTTTAGGGTGGCCACTATTTAAAAAAAATTTGTCTCCCGGCTTTCTCCCGGTTCTCCCCGTGAATATTCGTGATTTCTCCCGGTTTATAAAAAATTAACTTTCTTTGCAAAACCCACCGTTTTTTCCCATATATTATCAATTCCGGAAGTCGATAAGTATCAGCAAAACGTTTTGCAAGAAATTAATTAAATTTAAATCATATAATAAGAAGGATAATGAAATTGTTTTGTCTTATAAAGAAAAATATAGAGATCGTGCTTTCCTCTCTCTCTGAATTCATATTCAGAAACATAAAAATGTGAAAATTGAAAAATCTATTATTAAACCAATTTTTTAATATAAGGTTTTGAATATTTTTGGAGCAATAATTAATAAATAATAATTTCAAATTGCAAGCATCGGAAATTTAAAAAAAAAGGCGAACAGTGTCATTCGTATTCAAAGCGATTAAAGTTTGACAATTTATCATTTAAAACTAAATTGAATCTTTCAAATGCCAAGCTTCTAAAATTGTAGAATTTTGAATTGGCATTACATAAAAAAATTACAAGTTAACATTAAAACTGATTAAAAAACGAACGCGAATGAAAATTAATTATTTTGAAATTGCTAATAAATGCTTTCCAGAATTTAACCAATTAAACTTTAAGTGAAACTGAAAGCCTGTGAAAGGAAAAAATAAAAAATTCAGCGTTGTTCCTAAAAATTTATAAGTCTGAAATGATAAAAACTTAAAACTACCAAATTTTTCCTTTTACTGATGTATCCATTTCATGTAATCTAATTTTCATCGTTTGTTATTTTAAACTCATTTTTTAATTTTTTAACTTTAAATTTTCCTTTAGAACCATTATTCATTCTAGAACTTCTTAAATTTACAATTTTTTAAATCCAAATTACTTATTTATTTGAACCTTTAGCTAAAAAAGATAATTTCAAAACCTTAGATGGTGAATTAAAAATTAAGATAAAAATTATAAAACAATCTTGCTATGATAAGAGCTCATTTCATTTGAAGATTTTAATAGCATTTAATATAAAATTTTTTAAAGATTTAATAGCGAAATGGTCCTAAAATTTTGATTGTTAAAATTGTTAATATATTGTATATTAAAATTCAAAATTCAAAAGCTTTGAAAATTAATCTAAAAATTAGTTTAGGAAAAAACTTTAGTTTTACAGCCTGAAAAATTCAAGACTGTTTTAAAATTGTACATTCAAAATGTAACATTTAAAACAAATGGATACTTTTTTTTAATAAGAGATTCCACTGTAATTTTCACCATTCCAAATCGCAGAATTTTAAATAAGGCGAAAAATATTGTTGAACGTTTCAAGAATTAAAAAATACGCAAATTATGAAATGCGGAAAATCTCCGAGTGTAATATTTAACTCCCAGGTTAATCTCCGTTTCCTCACAGTGATAGTTTCTCCCGATTTTCTCCCAGTTCTCCCGATTCTCCCAGATTAATGGCCACCCTGATTATTTATAGTTTAGTTAATAGGCGGACGATAAGCCTCGATGTAGGTCACTGGAGCTTTAGCTATAGAGCCAGTTGTGTCGCAGCCACCAGTTATTGCTTCCAGTAGTTGGCCCCAGACCTGTTGTCAAATCATAGTAGCAGAGATGTTTTATCATTCCTGCCAAATTTCCTGGACTCTATAAAGTGTTTGTACTAAATCTTGTACCTGTGTTAAATCAGACTGTTCTGACCAGTAAGCATCTGAACCAGTGTCCCTATGCCTTTCATTGGTGCACCAAGATCCCTGAATCTGTCTACCCTTTACGTATCAAGCTTTCGATAACCATCCTGACGCAGCAAGACGCTAGACCCAGTACTGATTCGGGTCCTTTTCGTTTACTTTCACTTGCGCCATTTGCCAACTGGGTCCCTAGGGCGCTATTTTCCTGACAAGTCCTTCGCCCTACGTTATAGGCATCATAGGCCAATTCTTGTCTCTTAAATCCTCTTTATATGAGTCCCAAATGTATTCCTGGCGTTTATGATCTTCGATCAAGAGATTTTCGTAGGGCTAACCAGAGCAGGTCATCGAATAAACAAAATTATTAATAAGTCGGTTTCTACCCATTTATTCCAATAATCTGTTTTGCCTTTTGAAACCTGATATTCACAGATTTTGTGGGGATATGTAGAGGTATATTTTGAAGATAATATAGAAGGCGATGTTGGAGCACGAGGGTAGTAAATCTGGCAAAACACTGGAAGGAAGAGTGAGGAGAAGCGTCAATAAGGATAATAAGAAAATTTTTAGGAGCTAGAGACAACTTCCAATGCTATATCAATTCCGCACTACGACAAGAAGAAAGAAGGTTGTGAGCTTGAAGCTCTAATAAAAACGTAGGTAGTACAAGACAATGGGGGAATAATAAAAAGTATATTGTCGAATAGATTCATTTGGCAGCCAAGAAGGGACTGAAGAATAAAGGGAAAAAGGGCAAAGGTAGTGGAACATTGATCATAGGAGTGAAAGAAATGCTTAAAGAAAAGAAAGTAACAGGAAAGAGTGAGCGGGTATAGAAAAGAAAAGTAAAGATGAAGAAAATCTGATGTAGCATTATGTCAAGTTTTAACAGGAGAGGAATGCAATGTGTAAGCAAATAAATATTGTAAATAGGAAATTTAATATTATTAAATTTAAATTAGAGAGAGAGAGAGAAGTGTCGACAGAGGATGTAGAAATGGGATGTTATCTCCATAAGTGTGAAAAGAAGGCTTGATTAATCAGTACATTGAAACGTGTGAGAAGGAACGGATACAGGCATATCCTGCATCGCTCTTGATCGAAGGCCTAGGGAAACTCATCAGGCGTTAGCACTGTTGAGATTATATTATTTCTCGTATGATTTCAGAACTGTTTGGCAATTATTACTTACATTTTTATTTAATAATAATTTAGCAGCTGCTGTTTCACTTATCACTACATTTTTGTATTTATGTGAAAGCCCTTTATAAAATAATTCGTTAATTCTACAATGCGCGGTACTATTTACTGAAATTAAACTTAGCTTAAAGCCATCGTCATGCTCCCAGTGATATTGCACATTCTTTCAAATCCCGTAGTCCTACTAAAAATTACGGCCGTGGTTAGGTATGGTTGCCGTATAACTTGTTTTCCCTACAAGAGTCGTCTAGAGTCCCTAAAATAGTCCCTACAAGAGAGACCTGACCAATCATTAGTTTGTAGGTACGTTTGTCACTTATCAGCCACATGTGGACTGTTTCAGTATCCAGTGATGAAATATAAGGTGCAATTAAGAATTCTCAAAGTTTGTTAGAAATAAGAACAGATAGTTATAATGTTGTTCATTAAAACTCACAGTTACCTTTCTACACTGGAAAAGTGTTTTTTTTCTTGGCAATACTATCTCCGTATATCTTGTAGTGCAGAAACGGAACCCTAACGGATGGTCGTATTTGTGAAAAAGCGCACAAGCAATTTACAGCAATTTTCTTAAATGTCCCATGATCATTATGGATATTTTTTGAACCTATCACTTGAAGACCGACTTATTTAAAAATGAGACAAGCACGTACGGTGATATTGATACCACAAGATGTGCGACTTTAATAACTTATACATTTTGGGATTTAACAGGAAGTAAATAGAATAGCATTTCTTTTGTAGTGGCAGAGTCTGCGATTACCTTCTCTCATCAACCGAGCATATTTTATCGGGACTTTTTGCTCCCACCATTGTAATACTTTAAATATCTTGTGGTTTAAATTTTACGCACCGTAGCTCAGTAGATTAAAAGTCTCGAGGAACATTATGTCTAGAAAATTCTTGGACAATTTCGTTGCCAGTGAAACATTTCGCGAACTACAAAATGGCCTTTGGCACAGATAAGGAATTTTCTAGGGGTTAGAGATTATTGCATAAATTTAAACAAATTAAGATAAAAATAATGTGCCCATATAAAGTTGATTTTGAACAATTTTGGGACTGACAAAATTCTTCGCCTACTCCGCCGTCGCATTTACCGCACAGTTAAAGTTTATGGCCGTACTATCATAGGGTTTACATATTATTTGCACAAATTTGAACAAATTAAGACGAAAATGATGCTTCTATGTAAAGCTTTTTAGAAATTAAAGATGCAGGATTGTAAAAATTCATAGAGGACTTCTGTTTCAATTCTTTTTCCAGAAATCAAAGAAACTGTTTTGAAATCGAAACCGATTGATTCCGATGAAAACTCAATAAGTGTATGAACACCAATGCCCAAGAAAAATAAATGAGAATCAAATCGTGGCAGAAGGAGCCTAGGGTTTTCGCCGTGTAATTTTTTTGTGCTTTTGATGTTTCTAATTCTGGTATATGAGAGGTATACCATTGAATGATCTTCAGAAGGTGGCGCGAAATATTTTAAACAACCTCTTTTTTGTAAATGATATTTTTTGAAGTAAAATAGTTATTTATAATATTTGTATATAACTTAAATTCCCGTCTGAAGTTTACAGAACTAGTCCTCCCAGTACTCCTGACTATAGTTTCTAGCATTACTCTAAGAAAAGAAAGTTATAAACGATAACACAGAACCAAAAAAAAAAGTGGTCTGTCCTAGAAGCGAGACCAATGTACACTTATGTTTTTGGGGTCGCTGAAAGCGAATATCACCTCAGAATTGCTTCATCAGATCAGGATTTTTTTCTACCCTCTAAATGAGGGCTCAAATTTGATGAATTTAAGGTAATCCACAAAAAAATTGTTTATTTTTCTCCAGAAACGAGACCAATGTACCCTTATATTTTCGGGGCCGCTGAAATCAAATATGACCTCAGAATTCAATCGGCATTTTATTCTACCTTAAAATAAAAGCTCCAATTTGCTGAATTTAAGGTATTCAGAATTATATCAATCCCTACAAGAAATTACGACGTTGAATCATCACAAAATGCAATAGAGTGCCAAAACCTAGTAACTGTTCACTATTTAACTTTAATATGACCAAAAAAATTTCTAACCCTTATTCATCTCAGTAAAAACTACCCCTTCAAATGGTGGTATCGTTCACAAATGTATATCTCTGTTATATGATGCATTTAAAATGTTGTATTTTATGAATATGTTATGAGCTGTTTAGTCGCTATCCCTTAAAATGTTTAACCTTTTTCACCCCTAAAAACCCCTCCTTATAAAGGAATGAAAATTGAAGAAAATGAACCTTCACTTTTATCACTTTAAGAAAAAAATTTGTGGACGCACCATTTTTTTACGTTTTTTTGTAAAAAAAAATTTAGCTCTCGTGCACCTCTAAAACTACCCCCGGATAGGATTAAGGGTTGAATATTTGACAAATTAATTCCTTTGTGATTTGGCGCTCAATTTTTTTTCTTTCAATGGCTACATATGACTAGTCAGCTATTGAACTACACAAATTTTTACTTCTTTACGCTCTCAAGAACTACCCATGGATAGGGCTGGGTATCTCATATTCAAAGTATTCACAATTTCATGGTTCAAAATTCCTTTATTGTTTCTTTTCTTGTACAGATAGATTCTAACTAGTCTGCTATCCAAATACAAAAATGTTAAACCCCTCTGCACTCTTAAAAACGATCCCTAGAAAAACAACCCTTCCCACAATTCCTGGAAAAGATACTGTCTTGAATGCTTGTCATGGCTCAGATTTTCTTATGATAGCGTGCTCGTTTATTTTTAAAAGTTCTCCGCAATGGCATCTTTTTTCTTTTTTTCCCCTCTTTATTTTTTTTGGTAAATCCTCTTTTAAAGACCAGCAAATAGTCTCTCTTCTATTACTTTGAGGTCTTGGTAAAATCTTTCACCTTGCTCTTCACTGTGCGCACCAAGATTGTCAGGGAAGTAATCAATATGGGAATCCAAGAAGTGCAACTTCAAATTCATGTGGCATCCCATTTTTTGGAAGTTGTAAACCATTTTCCGAACTACTTCTTTGCAGTCGGCGCTCCTATGATTGCCTAAAAAATTTTCAGTTGCCTTCTTGAAGCTCAACCAATCTTCTCACAAACATCAAATTTCAAAATATTGAATTCTTTAGTAAGGTCGGTGAAAAGTAGATGGCTGATAACATATTCATAAAATACAACATTTTTCAATGCATCATATAACAGAGATATACATTTGTGAAAGATACAACTCTTTAAAGGGTTAGTTTTTACGGCGATGGATAAGGGTGCGAAATTTTGTTGGTCCTATTAGAGTTAAACAGTGAACAGTTGCTAGGTTTTGGCACTCTGTTGCATTTTGTGATGATTCAACGTCGTAATTTGTTGTAGGAATTGATATAATTCTGAACACCTTAAATTCAGCAAATTTGAGCTCTTATTTTAAGGTAAGAAAGAAATGCTGACCTGATGAACATTTTCTGAGGTCATATACGGCTGTAGCGGCCCCGAAAACATAGGGGTACATTGGTCTCGTTTCTGGACAGACCATTTTTTTGTGGTGCTGTGTAATCAATGATTTTAATAAGTTTTTTCGGCCACATGACTTAATTTTCACCTCTCTAAGTGTAAAGTGGACCAAAACATAAGACGGAAAAATTTACATTTTTAACCAAACGACACGAAACATGGGAAAAAGTTTTTCGTGCATTTAAATATTTTCAAATTCGTACAACATTCCTTGAACCATTTTTGAGAGAACTGCTCATTTTAAATTTATTTATTAAAATTAATATACAAAAATCGAGATTTTCAATATCACAACTTGTTGTATGAACTAATTTACTTTTTCTTTTCAAATAAAGTGTGACAACAAAATAGCCGGGTTTTTAACCTATCTTTTGAAACCCGCTGGGGTCATGAGAATTAAATATAAAAATGTGTTACATGTATAGAACTACTTGTAATTGGTAACCAAAGTCAGCGTCGCTTTTCATTCATTTCTTTTCATTAACCCTATAGCGCGGTTGAGAAGACCCCAAAACAATTAAAAAATGGAAAATACCACTAATTATAAAACCATTTTTCTCATCAACCCCTTATCGTTCAAGAAAACACGTTATTTTCATTTTGAAAGGTTTATTTTATAGAAAAAAACGTTGAGGAATGACTCAATAGTTAGTCGTATTTTCTATTTTTAATTTTTTTTAAATCTTTTTAACCACTAAATAGGGACAATTTAAAAAAAAATTTTAACCGAAATCCGATGCTCATTTTGGTTTTCAGTGACGAGCATTTTGATAACCATAAGATATTTTTAAATATTTTCCTTACGTCACTAGACCCTATCGCCAATGAAAAGTTCCTTCAAAAAAATTTATTTGTATGATTGCCAAGTAGAATTTCTATCTCGCTCTCTGAAAATTCATGAATCATTATTTCAAATGTGCGGTCTAAAATTCTGTATATTATAATGAAACGAAAGATACGTTATTACCTCGAAGATATAGAGAAGATAAAAAACAAAATTTGTTTTCTCAACATTAATGAATGTTCTGTGATTGGCATATCTGGCTGACGTTAGAATTTACAAGGTCAATAATTGCCTTCCCTCCACTTCTTTGTGAATAATCTTTGAGAGCTGCCTCTTTCTACGTAATATTTCTTCTCTGCAATCAGACTTCAGTTCTCTGTTAAGAATTAATTTTAGTACTCGTGTTGAGAGAACAATGAACATATTCTATCTATTATTTGCCTGCGTGGCTTGGTTTAAATTTACAAGTAAGCTTACCTTAAATTAAAATTAACATTCATCTGACACAAATGCTGCAGATACTTAAAATATAGCAAAGAATTCACAATAAATCAGTTGTATGTAAAGCAACTTTTCAATCAAAATTATTTATTACCACGTTGCGAGATTGCAATATGGTAACAGATGGCAACAACGAAAAAAGACGATTACACATTAAATTAATCTTAATCTAACATTTGACTTTTATACAATTCTGTTCGACGTAGAATTTATAAGGTACCAGATCAAATTCATAATAATAATCTAAAGTAAAACATTTCGTAACTAAAATTTTCATATAGAGCCACCTCTCTGGATAAAATTTTGAAACACATGGTAATACAAAAATGAAGATTTAACATTTAATCCATCTCAATATTAGATTGGGCTTCCAGACAATGCTGTTCAAATTAAAATTTACGATTAAAAAATTTTTATTTAAATATAATTTTTTTAATACATTTTTTTATTCTCTACCATGTTGCGCGATTCAAATTATGAATAAAGAATAATTTAAAACTCGTCCACATTATTTTGAATATTGATAAACTATCTCTGGATTCCGTCCGATTTATAAATGTTTCGGAATGGTATTCATTGTTCTGCATCCGCAGAATTTTCATGATTTTCATCAATTCCGCGGAATTCCTTTAATTTGTGAAATTCTCCAGATATGTGGAATTCTTTTAATTCGTCGAATATTTTTTCCAGGTTCTTTTCAACACAGGCCATCTTATGATAATGCATTGCCAGATTTCGAAGAAGCGATTATGCAACGTCTTGGAATGCCCTCATCTGATGTTCTTCAGGATGGTGATTCGTTGACTATACAAAAAGAGATAAATGGCACTGTGGTACCTCACGACATTCTTAAAGGATATGTGCATCGACTTCCTAACGGTGTTTTGCGCAGCCTGCAAAATCATCGATATGGCGCTGCTCTTGTTGTAATTTCTCCAGGCATTCCCTTCTTTGTAGAAATGGAACCCGGCGATAATTATGTGGACACTGGGAATAATGAGGACAACGCAACATACCTCTGTAAGATATCAAGACGTGCTAACATTTTTCTTGAAGCTAAACTTATACAACCTCATCAACGTGCCGTGCCTTTAGCGTTTGCAATGCCTAAACTTGCATTCGTTAATCATCGTAACGTTTTGTTCAATGGAGAATTATATAGACCATAACCTGTTATTTGTGTTCCCTAAAAGTTCTAAAGAAATGGTAAATAAAAGGCAAACTTCAAAACAGTATTTATTTTTTCATTCTCCCCGTTCAAATCTATGTATGAAAGTAGGAACATGTTGGCCGAAATTTCCTCTGATGCCCAAAGCAAAAAAAAATTTGCCCGCTTTGCGGCCACATTCTCATCCAGCAATGTATTATCAAGTGACATTTAAATGGACTGGATAGTTTTTTTTTACTTACAGATGTGATTTTGTTAAATCAAAAGTCACTGGCATTTTCACCATTCTAAACTGCAATATTTTAAATAAGGCGATAAATACTGTTGAGTAGTATTTCTCTCCCGGTTTTCTCCCGATCTCCCGATTCTCCCGGGTTAGTGGCGAGAAGCCCCGATGTAGGCTCGCAATTTTGAGCGCCGCTGGGGCGCGCGTGTGTTGTTTCTCGCGCTTTGCGCTCGATAATGTATTTGCCTCGCGCTCTCATTTTGTATATTTCACAAACTTGTGCACAGACTGTTGAAGACTAAAAGGCAGAGCATCGAAAACATTAATTTGGTGATTGTGCGTTCTCGATTTATGGTATTTTCATAAATGTATACTATTACAAGGCATAACACGAATTGGTATTAAAACAAACGTAGTTCAATTGTCTCGTTTAAAGCCTGATTACCATAAATTGTTTGTCTTTTTGAATACTATGAATATCCGCACAAAGAATTTTTATTAATTTTGTAAAAGTGGGCTAAAAATATCCAAAATGCGCTAACTTTTAAATTTATATTCAAAATAGCTAACTAACAAACTTGAACTTCAGTTTAGGACACTAAAAAAGCTATACATACATACCCACAGACAGACAGAGAGACATACATACATACAGAGACATTCGTAAAAAATTGTTTTTCGGATTCAGGGGTTTTGAAAACGTGGACATTTGATAAAAACTGGGTGGGTCAAATTTTACACAAATCTAATACCTTCTCTCGTGAAAATGTAAAAATAAAATTTGCCTGGAATTATTTTTTATAGTTCTATTTATGGTTTCTATAGCGAAAAATATCTTTTTGGATTTTTTTTTTCTTTTTGGCCAGAATTTGAATCATTTAGTTACAAATTTACTTTTTTGTAGCAAATATTTATAATTTTGGTGCAAATTTATCTTTTTGGTAGATAAATCCTCTATTGCGTCAAAAATTCATCATTTTTCTTAAAGTTTGATCATTTTAGGATAATTTATAAAAAATTATTCTTAATTTGTATTTTTTAGTTCAAAATTTATTTTCTTCGTTGAAAAGTCGTCCTTATCGGCTCAAAAAACATTTTTTTTCCTGAAAATGTACAAGTTCATCTTTAGTTTAAAATTTAAAATTTACCTTATATTAGTGGAACATTAATTTTTTCGTTATAATTTAATTTTATTAACTGAAAATTTACCTATTCCATTTTTGGTGGAAAATTTATCGTTTTTAGTTAATAATGCATTTATTTTGTTGAAAAATGATCTCGTTTAATAAAAAAGAAAAAACGGTAATGGTTGAGAAGTCACCAATTTCGTTAAAAGTAATTTTTTAAATGAAGATTCATCATTTTAATTGGAAGTTCAGTTTTTTGCTTAAAAGCTGATCTAACTTGTTTTTAAAAAAAAATTCGGGTCAAAATAATAATTTTCTTAAATAAAAATTAAACTATTCATGGTGGCCACTATATTTAAAATTGTTGTATCCCGGCTTTCTCCCGGTTCTCCCGGTGTATGTTCGTGATTTCTCCCGGTTTAACAAAAATTAATTTTTTTTGCAAACCGCAACGTTTTTTCACATATATCATCAATTGCGGAAGTTAATAAATATCAGCAAACCGTTTTGCACGAAATTAATGAAATGTGAATCATATAATAATAAGGATAATAAAATTGTCCATTAATAAATCAATTTTTTATTAAAAGGTTTTTAATATTTGTGAAACAAAAATTATTGACTAATAATTTCAAGTTGCAAGCGTCTGAAATTTAAAAAAAAGGACGCAGAATTTTTTATAATTTCTAATTCGAAGCGCTAAAAATTAAAAAATCTTAATTTGATTTGGAGAATCACGGAACTAGAATGATTCCAGATTCAAATTTCAAAAAGAGGACAATGTCAAAACGTTATAAAAGTAATATTTAAAATTCAAAGTTTGGAAATTGGATCATTTAGAATGCAGAAAAATTGAGATTGTATTATTTGTGTTAAAAGTGTGTAAAGAATATAATTAGTGATTGAAAACATTTTAAATTGCAGAATTTCAAATAGGGCAAAAAATATTGTTGCAAGGTTCAAGAATTAAAAAATAAGCGAATTATGAAATGCGGGAAATCTCCGAGTGTAATATTTCTCTCCCGGGTTTATCCCGGTTTTCTCCCGGGGAAATTTCTTCCGATTTTCTCCTGATTCTTCCGGGTTAATTGCTACCCTGATCATTTGTAGTTTAGTAATTAGGTGGGCGATAAGCCTCGATGTAGTCCGCTGGAGCTTTAGCTATAGAGCCAGTGCCCCTAAGCCTTTCATTGGTAAACCAAGATCCCTGAATCTGTCTATCCTTTACGTATCCAGGTTTCGATGACCATACTGATCCAGCAAGACGCTAGACCAAGTACCGATTTTGGTCCCATTCGTTCACTTGCTATGCCGCTATTTGCCAACTGGGTCCTTCGCCCTATCTGGTAGTAATTTAAAGGCCAATTGTTGCCATTTGATAAGGTTAAAGCTTTACGCAAAAAAAATCCCCGTCTTCATCTAACTCGTTTATGATACTGTCACTTGTAGGACATTCTACTATCATGTCTCTAAAATTCCCTTTATATGAGTCCTAATTGTATTCCTGGCGTTTATGATCTTCGATCAAGCGATTTTCCTAGGGCTAATCAGAACAGGGCGTATTTGTGTCCTGAGAAAGATTCCTTATCCAAGTCTCTCAAGCTCTCGATATAGTTCTTCTAAACCTAGAGTCAAATCAAAGACCAAACATCTGTTTTGAACCTGGAATGTAAGAGTATAAAAAAAACTAAAAACTCTAGCTCAGCGCCTACTAGGTATTTTATTAAATTTTATTTTTGCCGTTGATATTTATGCTTACCGCACTGTATTGTAGGAACTTGTAGCGCAGCTGATTAGCAAAGGAATCCTGCTCATACATTGATTGTTTAAGCATTTTTTGTTATTAATTTACAGAAGAATTACAAATTGTTTCAAAAATAATAATTTTCAAAACCGGCCTTGTGCGGATATGTGAAGATATATTTTTTAAGATAAGACAGGAGGCGATGTTGGAGCACATGGGTAGTAAATCTGGCGAAGAACTAGAAGGAATAACGAGGAGAAGTGTCAATAATTTTAGATTTGCAACATAAAATTTTTTTCATGAATGTTGCTTTATACAGTTTAGTTCACAGCTGCAATATCGATCCTACAATTTTTATATTTAATGTGCTTCATGTAAAACTCGAATTTTCATATCAATCACGTTTTTGGAAACAATTTTTTAACTTTTCTAACTAACTGAAAAAGAGGCACATTAATCCAGGTGGTCGTGAAAATTGGTCACATGTTTTCCATGGTCATGTAACTATTTGTAGCCACTAAAATGTTTCACGTCGGTCCTACAACAATTTGAAAATCTTTGAAAATTTAGTGTGTTGCAAACTTATTTAAAAAATTTTTATTTTCTAATGACTTCCTGAGATAGCTTAAAAAATTTTAAAAACCTAATAGCAAACATTTTTTTTTGTGATTCCTATCAGTAGAAACATTTATATAATAGTTAAAATATTGATACAACATATATGAGACAGAAATGTGAAATTTAAATTTTAAAAGTTCTGTTGAATTGCCCTTATACTTATCACTCGATCTTACATTAAAAATTTGAAGTTTTAGGGTTAATAGGATAGTAAATATAATAACAATTATTTTATAGTGGTAGAAACTGAGATTACCTTATCTCATCAACCGAGCGTATGCTAAGTAGCCTGTGGAGCAAACACCATGATGGGACCAGTGAAATAGTATACCAAGCCCGACATTTCGCAAAATCAACTTGAAATGGGCGTGATATTTGGCCTTATTTTTTCAAACTAGTGCAACAAACTTCAACACCTAAAACCTGCCCCATATGAGGGAAACACTTCCGAATGGCCAGAGAAACGTTTCTCTGGCCCAGGAATGATCCAAAATTACCTTTATATAGACGCATTAAATTTTCCTTAATTTTTCAAATTTGTGCACCTGAAATTAAACGCCTAAAAACTAGCCCCTGTTAGGAAAACTAAACAGCTAAGCCAGATAACTATTTCGCCAGCCAGCCCCAGCACTTTATAAAATAAACTTTATATAGGGGCATTAATTTCCCCCTAGTTTGTTAAAATTTGTTAAATAAAAATTCAAACCCTGAAAACTATCCCCAGGAGTCAAACATCATGGCAATGACAGCAAAATATCACGCTAGCCTTAACGTTGAGCAAAATCAACTTTGTATGGGTGCAATATTTTAGCCCTTATTTATTCAATTGTAGGTACACAAAATTCAGTCCCAGAAAAGTACCCCCTGAGCAGCAAACACCAGGGCAGGACCAGTGAAGTATTTTACCAGTCCCTGAATTGTCCATAACCAATTAAATATAGGTGCAATAATTTTGCCTTAATTTGTTTGAATTTTAGCAGCCAACTTTCGCTCCTAAACAATCCCACTTTTGAATAAAAAAAAACATTTCAGGGCCAGCGAAATATTTCACCATCCCCGACATTGTCCCAAATTAACTTTATAGGGGCACAATGGTTTGGCTTCAATTTATTTAAATTTGTGCAAAAACCCTCAAAATTACCTTTTCTGTGGCAAACGATATTGCAGTTGAAGCAAATATTTCTTTATCCAGCCGCAAAACTGCCCAAAATCAAATTTATATGGTCAAAATATTTTCCTTTAAATTTGGTCTAATTTTTCTCACTAAATAAAACCCTTAAAAATAATCTCTCTGTGAACAGCATAACTGCAGGGCCAGCGAAATAAATTGCATGTCTTGAAATAATTAAAAATCTACTTTGTATGGGCGCAATATTTTGGCCCTAATTTTTTAAAATTTGTATGCCTTCAAATTTCCCCTAAAGGCTCCCTTCGTGATATTCACCTTCAAGTTGATAGGGCACAAATCACCGAGGTGGTTAGGGATGGCCTCCGTTACTTCCTCCACGTTGTACGTTTTGTCGAGATCCAGGATCTCGATCTCTCTCCCTGCCCCCCTGATCTTGACACCAAGGGAGTCAGGTTTTTATCTTTTACTTGAGGTCCTTTAAGACCTGATCGTAGCTTAGACATTCGTCCGGTTTTATGAAAACCGGCTTCGCCTTCCCTCGATGAAGTTCTTCATGTCACCTATGACGACCTGCAACTGCAAAATCAACTCCTTTGACTCAACGACAATTTTCTTGCAGATGGCCAACTACTTTCTTCCCTCCGACTTCTGACTCCTGTCAGGCTCCGCGGCAACATCCAGTGGACATCCCAACTCTTCACATACGCTCCGTTTAAGTTTGTTTTGTAATTTCGATATGATGTTCCTAAGAGTAGCTAGGGAAGAAAAAGGCCACCCTCGCAGAGCCCCGCATGCGTTGGTAAGGTATGTATCCTCAAGAAGGCGACAAGGTATCCTAGAGACACCACTCCCTTGTGCCACTCAGTCCTGGGCACGGTTGTTGACGCCTTAACTCGGGGTTCTAAGCGTGTTTAGTTCTCGGGGCCTATTTTATTTTAGCCTTACCCTCTTTTTCCAGCGAGCATTCCCCTATCCGCCACCTGGGGACGCGCCAAGTAAGGTATTACCTCCCCTCCAACACAGAAAACTTCCATGGTACTTAAAGTTTTTTTTTTTGTAGTAGGAGGGGAAACCTTGCATAGGCACCCAGACCAGCAATCGTCTATCTCAGCAGTAAACTACTCAGATAGACGATTCTTGGTACGGGTAGTGTCAGATTCTTACTGACTAAAACTGCTTCGTGCTGTTTTGCCAACTTCGACTTCTTATTTATTCCCTTCTGGAGGCTTCCTTGAAAGGGTGGCATCCCTTAAGGACGAGCACCTTATTGTCCCCGGACGATGGTCTCTCCGGGGCTTCTAGGTACGCTTAGCACTGAGAAAGCACTGCGGAACGCTCACGCATTCCACAGACTTGTGGCCCTCCACGTAGCACGTCCAGCACGACTTTGTCCTGTCCGGACCTCCGCAGTTCGCCGCCATATGACCGAAGCCCAGGCAGCGGAAACACCGTCGGATCGCCGTCTTTTTGCGTACTCTAAAAGACATCCAACCAACTTTGATATGCCCTGCGCGCAATAATCTGGACACCAGCTCCTCTCTGAGCTCCACGTAAGCCTTCAGGTGGCCTCTAAAGGCTCTCTTCGTCAGATTTACCTTGAAATCACCAATGTCCATATCACCGAAATGATTTCGGACAGCCCTTTTCAATTCTTCAACGTCCGTTGCTGAGTCGATGTCCAGGACCTCAACTTCAGTACGTGGAACTAGCTCCCGTACCGTATTTAGGCCCTCAACGACCTCCTTGATTGCAGACGACAGCTTTTTCCTGCCGTCTGCAGAAGTCCGCACTCCGATAAGGATCTTACCTTTCCTTGTCTTCCTGACTCCGCTGATTTTGACACCAAGGGTGTCAGGGTCTACCGTCTTTTTGAGATCTTTTAGGATCTCAGCGTAGCGCAACCCTTCATCCGGTTTTACTAAAACCGCCTCGGCTCGATCTAGCGTCTGCACCTTCTTCTGCTTCCTGATGTTGTTCAAAGCAGTTTTCAGAGCTCCTTCTGTCTTGCCTGGGGTCGACGTCGCGACCGCAGGAGCATTTCGCATCTTTTGCTTCTTTGGTCTTGGCTTCGAAAAGCTAGTCTCTATGGGACTCAGGGAGGGCTCCCTATCTCGCTTTCGCTGATGGGAATGGGATGCTTCCTCTGCTTCTTCGGTTTGAGTACCGCACTGACTAGTGCAAGGCTTCGCTTTAGCAATTCGCGTCAGAACTCTCCGCCTAACGGTTTCTCCAACACTCTCAATAGAGTTCAAAAAGAGCGATGCCGAAACATATACGCCTTCTTCCAAAACAGGCATGACGTTTCGCGCCTTCTCCAGTCCTTCTCTGATAGGAAGAAACATATTATTCTTCGTATCACAGAAGTCCTGCATTCGCTTTAAAATAGCCATTACCTCTTGAATGGCTTTTTCCACCTTGATTTGTTTCTCCTCCTTTTTGGCCAAATCCGTCAAAGCCTGCGTCATTTTCCTTACATCTAACTCCTCCGTCAAACCCTCCAAGTCATCACATATACTTCGTACTAGTTCTTCTTTACATTGCTCCATATTGATCCCACGAGAAGCTAGGGAAGTGAAAGTTCCACCCCCGCAGAGCCCCGCATGCGAGGGTAAGGTCTAAATACTCTAGGAGGCGACCTGTTATCCTAGAGACACCGTTTGCGACACCACTCCCTGGTGCCACT
>JAAAKG020174699.1:12525-26885 GCA_010014905.2 Druon quercuslanigerum | reverse complement strand
GTAAAAAATTATCGCTTTTGGTTGAAAATTTCATTATTTTGTTGAAAAATGAACTTTTTTGAAAATTGTTTTTTTTTGTTCAAAATTTTAACGGTTTTGTTGGAAATTTGTCTTCTTGTATAGAAAATTCAATCTTTTAGATTGAAAATTCATATCTTGGTAGAAAATTAATATCTTTTGTTTAAAAGTTTTAAATCTTTTAAATTGAAAAGTCTACTATTATAGTTTTAAGTAAAAAATTATCAATTTTGATTGAAAATTTAATTATTTTTTGCGTGATTCTGAACCAATCTATTAGGATTATTACTTTTTCCAAATAAGAAAAGAAACTTTTCAAAAAAATGTAATTGTGAATCTTAAATGAAAATAAATTATTTGTTTTAAAATTCAACTTTTTTATTTTGAATAGGAATTCTACTTTTATATTTTTGATTCAGGATTCATCTCTTTTGGGTGAAAATTCATTCTTTTGGATTCAAAGTTCATGTTTTGGTAGAAAAGTCATCTCTTTTGTTTAAAAATTTATTCTTTTGAATTAAAATTTCATATTTTTATATAAAAGTCATATCTTTTAGTTAAATATTAATTATTTTGAATTGAAAAGTCTAAAAATATTTTTGGTTCAGAAATCATCTTTGGATCGTAACTGTATTGATTTTGTTCCAAATTCACCTGTTTTATTAAGCATTCATCTTTTTGATTAAAAAATTAATTTTTTTAAATTGAAAATTCATCTTTTGGTAGAAACCTTCTCTCGTTTGGTTAAGAGATAATTATTTTTAATTTAAGATTCTACTACAATATTTTTGTTTTAAAATTGATTTATTTTACGCAAAAATATTTTGTTTAAATTTGTTTAAATTTTATTGTGTTTAAAATTCATCTTATTGAAAAAAAAATTCTTTTGATTGACAATTTATTATTTTTAGATTTAAAATTCATTCTTTTGGATTCAAAATTCATCTTTTGATAGAAAAGTAATCGCTTTTGTTTAAATGTTTATTATTTTAAAATGAAAATGCTAGTGTTATATTTTTACTATAAAATTCATCTATTTTAGGTGAAAATTTAATTTTTTTTTTTTAAATTTGTCATTCCCAATGAGAAAATTCATTGTTTTAGATTAAAGATTCGTTTCTTTAAATTAAAAATTCATATATTAAAATAAAAGTCATCTCTTTTAGTTGAATATTAATTATTTTGTATTGGAAATTCTGCTATTATATTTTTGGTTCAGAAATCATCTCGTTGGATCGAAACTACATTTATTTTGTTCAGAATTCAGCTGTTTTATTAAGCATTCATCTTTTTGAGTAGAAAATTCATTTTTTATTTTAGTTGAAAATTCATCTTTTAGTAGAAAGCTTCTCTCTTTTGGTTAAAAGATAATTATTTTTCATTTAAGATTCTACTATTATATTTTTGGATTAGAATTCATCTCTTTTACCTGAAAGTATTTTGTTTAAATTTATTTAAAGTTTATTGTGTTTAAAATTCATCTAATGGGATATAAAATTAATTCTTTTAGATTAAAAATTCATTCTTTTTAGATTGAAAATTCATTTTTTTAAATTCAAAATTCATCTTTTGGTAGAAAAGTCATCTCTTTTGTTTAAAAGTTTATTCTTTTAAAATGAAAATTTTACTGTTATATTTTCACTATAAAATTCATCTATTTTGGGTGAAAACTTAATTCTTTTTTTTTTAATTTGTCTTTTTTTAAACAGAAATCCGTTGTTTTAGATTAAAAATTCATATTTTGATATGAAAGTCATCTCTTTTAGTTAAATATTAATTATTTTGAATTGGAAAGTCTGCTATTATATTTTTGGTTCAGAAATCATCTCGTTGGATCGAAACTTTTTTTATTTTGTTCAATATTCATTTGTTTTATTAAGCATTCATATTTTTAATTAGAATTTTTATTTTTTTATATTGAAAATTCATCTTTTGGTAGAAAGCTTCTCTCTTTTGGTTAAAAGATAATTATTTTTAACTTAAGATTCTACTATCATTTTTTTGGATTAGAATTCATCTCTTTTACATAAAAATATTTTATTTAAATTGGTTTAAATTTTATTGTGTTTAAAATTCATCTTATTGAATAAAAAAATTATTCTTTTTTTTTAATTTGTCTTTTTTAAAGAAAAATTTCATTGTCTGAAATTAAAAATTTATTCTATTGAATTAAAAATTTATATTTTGATATAAAACGCACCTGTTTTAGTTAAATATTAATTATTTTGAATTGGATAGTCTGCTATTATATTTTTGGTTCAGAAATCATTTCGCTGGATCGAAACTGCATTTATTTTGTTTAAATTTTTTAAAATTTTATTGTGTTTAAAATGCATCTTATTGAATAAACAATTCGTTCTTTTAGATTGAAATTTTATTCTTTTTAGATTGAAAATTCAATTCTTTTTTGATTGAAAATTGATTCTTTTGGATTGAAAATTCATTCTATTGGATTGAAAATTCATCTTTTGCTAGAAAAGTATCTTTTGTTTAAAAGTTTATTCTTTTAAATTTTTTTCAAAGAGAAATCCATTGTTTTAGATTAAAAATTAATTCTTTTGAATTAAAAATTCATATTTTGTTAAAAAGTTCTTCTCTTTTAGTTAAATATTAATTATTTTGAATTAGAAAGTCTGCTATTATAGAAAATTCTACTTTTTAACTTCAAATTCCTTAATTTAGTAGCAACTTTTTTTCTTCATAAACAAAAAAATCTTTCTTAGTTGCAAATTTGTCATCTTTTTGGTTCAAAATTAATTTCTGTGGTTAAAACTTTAACTATTTTCTTGACAATTCGTTTCTTTTTTGTTTGAAAATTTATTTTACTAACTGAAAATTTAATGATTTTATTTTAGGTAGAAAATGTATCTTTTTAGTTAAAAATTCATGTATTTGGTTACAAGTTAGTCTTTTTTAGTTGACGATTCATCATTTTAATTGACAATTAACTGGAACTATTCCATTTTTTCAAAAAATTTACCTTTTTTGATAGAAATTTAATCATTTGCGTTAAAAAATGTTCTGTTTAGTAGAAAATTTAAGTATTATATATTTTGTTAAGAACTCATTTCTTTCATTCAAAAAAAAAAATCAGTTAAAAAATTCAATTTTTTCATTAAAAATTCATCTGTATGGTCCAAAACTCAACTTTTTAGTTCAAAATTAATTTTTTTTAAACAATTTATCCTTATAGTTAAAAATTTATTTCAATGTTAAAAAAGTTAACTATTTTGTTAATATTTGTTTTTGTTTAAAGTTAATTTTTTAATAAAAAATTTTGCTATTCCATTTTTGGTTAAAAATGTACATTTTTTAGATTAAAATTTATGAATTCTGTTGAAAATGGATTTTTTCCTTTGAAAATGTAACTATTTGGTTTAAACATCATCTTTGTGGTTAAAAATTAGTTTCCGTTGTGGAAAATTTATTTAACGAATTGAAAATATAATTATTTTATTTTTGATAGAAAATGTATATTTTTATATGAAAATTGACCTTTTTTGAAAGAAATGTAACTATTTAGTTAAAACTTCATTTTTTTAAATAAAAATTAATTTCTGTTGTTGAAGATTGAACTTTTTTTATGAAAATTTGTTTGAAAATTTATTTTCCGAGCTGAAAAATTTTTTTCTTTTTGTAGAAATTGCATCTTTTTAGTTAAAAATTCATGTATTTGGTTAAATATAAAATTTTTTTAGTTGAAGATTCATCATGTTAGTTGAAAATTAACTGGAACTATTCCATTTTTTCTCGGAAATTTACCTTTTTTTATAGAAATTTAATCATTTTCTTAAGAAAATTTTCTGTTTAGTAGAAAACTAAACTATTATATTTTTTTGTTAAGAATTCATTTCTTTCATTCAGAAAAAATTAGTTACAAAATTCAATTTTTCATTGAAAATTCATCTGTATGATCCAAGTCTCAACTTTTTAGTTCAAAATTATTATTTTTTGTTGAAGATTTATCCTTGTAGTTGAAAATTCATTTCATTGGTTAAAAAATTAACTATTTTCTTGATATTTGTTTCCGTTGTTGAAAATTTATTTAACGAATTGAAAATTTAATTATTTTATTTTTGGTAACTATTTAGTTGAAACTTCATATTTTTGAATAAAAATTAATTTCTGTTGTTGAAAATTGAACTATTTTGATGAAAATTCTTTTCTTTTTGGGTTCACATTTTTCTTTACTAACTGTAAATTCAAGTAAGAAATAATTTTTTTGGTTGGAAAAAAATATTTATTTAAAAATTTGTTTTTTCAAATAAAAAATCTATCTCTTGGGTTTAAAATTAATTGTTTTAACTAAAGATTAAACTCTTATATTTTTGATTTAAATTATAATTTTTTCCCTGGTTTTTAATTAAATCCCCGGTCATTTTCCGGTATTTCCCGAGGGTTCCGGTCAAAGTCGCCACATTAAAAATTAAAAACTTTGTTATTTTTCAGGTAGTAGGTCAGGAATAGTGAAGAGGTCTGCAACAATCAGAGCTCAGCCTGCATTATGCATGCCAGAAACTCAAACTGTTCCCGTTGTGGAGGATCCCGATCCCTCAGTCATTTACTTGCCAGAATGCACCAGAGTAAAAAGATGTGGAGGGTGTTGCCTTCACAAATTACTTTCATGTCAGCCGACAGAAAAAAGGCTCATCAACATGGAAGTAAGAAATTCAATTAAAATAATTATTAATATATTATTAATTTTTAAACGAAAAAGAACAATTTTTAACAAAATACATGAATTTTTAAGAAAAAAAGACAAATTTTCAATTGAATACATTAATTTTCTAAACGAAGGGAATTTTTTATAAACTTTTTGAATTTTCATTCAAAGATAGGAATTTTCAACTAAAATTATGAATCTTCAACAGAAATTGTTAAATTTTCAACAACACCAAAAAAACGATTTTTCAGTATATTAATTTTTAAGTCAAATGAAGAACCTTTCACAAAAAAATGAATTTAACAAAATCGCTGAATTTAAAGAAAAGATAAACTTTTAACCAAATAGTTGAATTTATTAAACAAGCACTTAAATATTGTGCAAAAAAAGTTGTTAACTAAAGTGATGAGTCTTTAACTGCAATAAATAAATGTTCAGTTGAGAAATAAATTGTCTACAAAAAAACGACGATTTTTGAACAAAATAGTTAAATTTTCCACCAAAGATATGAATTTTAAATTCAAATTAAGAATTCACAAAAAAAATACATTAACAAAATTGTTCAATTTTTAGCTAAAAAAAAGATAAATTTTCAACCAAACAGTTAGTTCTCAATTAAAAAAAATCAATTTGAAGAAAAAAAGTCTTTGTAACTCTAATGAAGAACCTTAAACAAAAAAAATGAATTAAACAAAATTGTTCAATTCAAAAAAACAAGATAAAATTTTAATCATATATTTGAACTTTTGACCGAGCAGATTAATTTTCTACCGAAAAAGATTAATTTTCAAAAAAATACGTGAATTTTTAACCAAGCACTTGAATTTTACACGCAAAAAAATGATTTATTTCCAACCAAAAATGGTATATTTGAATTTTAAATTAAAAAATAAATTCTTAGCAAAAAAAAAATAAATTTCCAACAAACTAGTTAAATTTTTAATCAAAGAGAGAAATGTTTAAATAAATTGATGACTTTTCAACTGGCATATGTAACTTTTCATTTAAAAAATAAATTTTCTACCAAAAAAAAAAGATTTTTGAACATAAAACTTAAATTTTGAACCACATATATGAAGTTTCAACTTAAATTAAGAATATACAAAAATTAATTAAATAATTTAAAAAGATCAATTTAAAAACAAAAAGATGCATTTTTACCTCAAATGAAGAACCTTCCACAAAAAATGAATTAAACAAAATTATTCAATTTAAAAAAACAACATAAACTTTTAATCAGATATTTGAATTTTTAACCAAGCAGATTAATTTTCAAAAAAATAAATGAATTTTTAACCAAGGACTTGAATTTTGGGAGAAAAAGATAAATTTTTAGCAATAAATGAAATAGTTGTATTTTCAATTAAAAAATAAATTTTTAGCAAAAAAAAATTAATTTTTAACAAAATAGTTAAAATTTTAACCAAAGGGAGGAATTTTTAACGAAAGTAATAGTTCTTAAACCGGAATAGTTAAATTTTCCTTTGAAAAATAAATTATGTACCAAAAAACAACAATTTTTGAACAAAATAGTTAAATTTTTAACCAAAGATATGGTTTTTCAACTAAAATTATGAATCTTTAACTGGAATAGTTGAATTTTCATTTAAAAAATAAAATTTCGATGATAAAACTGTTTTTCAGAACTGAAATGAATCTGCAACAAAAAATCACTTTTAACAAAATTGTTGAATTTTCAATAACATAGATAATCTTTATAAAAAAGTTGAATTTTCATCCAAAAAGATTAATTTTCTACCAAGAAGATTATTAATTTTGAACCAAAAAAGATAAATTTTTAACAAATTAAATTAGTTTTCAACTAAGAAAGATAAATTTTTAACCTTTCGCCAAAAAATTAAATAAGACAAATTTTTTAAATAAAAAAAAAAAGATAAACTTTTAACCAAATAGTGAATTTTCCGCAAAATTGATTAAATTTCTATCCAAAAAGATAAATTTTCAACAAAATATTTTAATTTTTAACCAAGGACTTGAATTTTGTGGGAAAAGATAAATTTTTTACAATGAATGAAATAGTTGAATTTTCAATTAAAATATAAATTTTTAGCAAAAAAAAACATAATTTTTAACAAACTAGTCAAATTTTGAACCAAAGGGATAAATTTGTAATTAAAGTGATAAATCTTAAACTGGAATAGTTAAATTTTCCTTTCAATAATAAATTGTGTACCAGAAAACACACGATTTTTCAACAAAATAGTTAAATTTTCAACCAAAGAGATGCATTTTCCACTAAAATTATGAATTCTTAGCTAGAATAGTTAAATTTTTAATTAAAAAATAAAATTTCGATGATAAAACAGTTTTTTCAGAACTGAAATGAATAATCTGCAACCAAAAAATCACTTTTAACAAAATTGTTGAATTTTCAAAAAAATAAATCATCTTTTTACGAAAAAGTTGAATTTTCATCCAAAAAGATTAATTTTCTACCATAAAGATTATTAATTTTGAACCGAAAAAAATCAATTTTTAACTTTCCGCCAAAAAAGTGAATTAGATAAAAATTTTAAATTAATAAAATTAAACTTTGAACCAAACAGTGAATTTTCCATAAATATGATTAACTTTTTATCGAAAAAGATAAATTTTTAACAGCAAAAAATGATTTTTCAATATATGAATTTTTAAGTCAAATAAAGAACCTTCCACCAAAAAAATGAATTAAAGAAAATCGTTCAATTTAAGAAAAAAATATCCACTTTTAACCGAATAGATGAATTTTGAAACAAGCACTTGAATTTTACGCACAAAGAAAGATTTACTTTCATCCAAAAATGCATAGTTGAATTTTAAGTAAAAAAGTAAATTTTCAGCAAAAAAAAAAGACTTTTCAAGAAACTAGTTAAATTTTTAATCAAAGAGAGGAATGTTTAAATAAAGAGATTACTCATCAACTGGCCTAGGTAACTTTTCAATTGAAAAATAAATTTTCTACACAAAAACAAAGATTTTTGACCAAAAAACTTAAATTTCGAACCACAGATATGAATTTTCAACTTAAATTAAAAATTAACAAAAAATTACATTAATAAATTTGTTGAATTTTTAACTAAAAAAAGGAAAATTTCCAACTGAACAGTTAATTCTCAATTAAATTTTTTTTTTAGTTTTTCAACTAAAATTATGAACCTGTAACTGGAATAGTTAAATTTTTAATTAAAAAGTAAAGTTTCGATCATAAAACTGTTTTTTCAGAACTGAAATATCAACCAGAAATATTAATTTGTTACCAATTTTCATCCAAAAATGTGAATTTTTTAGCAAAGAAGACGAATTATTAACAAGAAAAGAAAAATTTTCAAGTAAATAGTGTACTTCTTAACTAAATTGTGGAATTTTCTACCAAATAGATTAATTTAACACAAGTTTAATTTAAAAAGATAAGATTTCTATCAAATAATTAATTCTCAATGAAGAGAAAAAAAATTTTTGTTGAATAAAATAATTAAATTTTCAACCTAAATTGAAGTGATTAGAATTTCAGTTCAAAAAATTAATTTCAAAAAAAAAACGCCCAAGGAATTTTAAATAAAGTAGTTAAATTTTTAACAAAACCATTTCCATCTAAAAGCAAGTATCTTCAACGAGTAGTTGATTTTTCCAACTAAAAAATGTAAATTTTCAACTAAAAATAGAATAGTTTAATTTTTTTCGTGAAAAAATTACCTTTCAACGAAAAAAAAAACAGAATTTTCAATAATATAGTTCAATTTGCTACCAAAGAAATTATTTTTATTTATTTTTATTATGAAAATGAAATGAATTCTCATGAATTAAAATTAAAACCAATTAAAAACAATTCTCTGTTGCAAGTAGAAAAAAAAATTTGTACGGAAATTTCCCTTCAGAGTGAAAATTAAATTTTCTATTGAAACTTTTTGTTCCAGGGAGAAAATTTAAATCATTTTCGGAAAAAAATAAAAAATAAATAAATAAATAAAAACATTTAAAAATTATTTGATGAAATATGCTAAGTTTTCAACATAAAAAGACGCATTTCCATTCAACCGGTGAATTTTTTTAAATTAATTTTTTGAATAAAATTGTTCGATTTTCTACAAAGTAAAATAATTTTCCACCCAATATTTGTATTTTCAACGGAAAAATGAAATAGATCACTTTTTAGTTAAAATAAATATATTTAAAAAGAAAAAATAATGTTTACACCTCAGAAATAAATGTTGAACTTAAAAGACAAGGTTTTAAACAAAAAAAAAATTTTTTTACTAAAACCCATACATTTTCAACAAAATACATGAATTTTTAACCAAGAAGACTAAATTTCTATCAAAAAAGATAAATTTTCGACAAAAATTATAATAATTACATTTTCAAACAATTATTTGAATTTTAAACAAAAAATGCTAAATTTCTATCAAAAAAGGTCAAATTTCGACAAAAAATTAAATAGTTAAATTTTCAGTTAATAAAATTAATATTTTAATTGTTGATCTTAGGTTTATTGACCAGGAAATATTTAACTATTAATTTTAGATGTTAATTTTGTTTGTCTACTGGTCTATATCAATATTATTAAAATATTGAGACATTTTTTTCACAATCTTAAGATTTATCAATATTTTAATAATATTGATAAAGACCAGTAGACAAACAAAATTAACATCTAAAATTATTAATAAACTTAATACTGACAAAAAAAAAGTTTCCATCAAAAAATTTGAACACTATAAGATTTTAATGGTTCATAATTTTTTAATAATTTTAGGTTCCGCTAGCGTTTCACATCGAAAATTGGTATTTCAAAACAAAAATTATTATAAATTGAACATGATTTAAAATATTTTAACAATTGTTGATTATTTTAATGTTTTTCTTGTGAAATTACTGGTATTTTTTATTATAAACGATTATTTTTTTAAAAAATCTACAATTTTTCAATAACTTTCGGTTATGTTAACATTTTTCATCGGAAATTGAGGATTTCAAACAAAAAACATTAAATTTAAAAAAAGATTTACAATATTAAACATTTTTTTATGTTAAGTTAGTGTTTTTTGTCTAAAACTTTCATTGTTAATAAATAATCATGACATGTAAAGGAATATTGATCATGTGTAATAAAACATAATAACTTCTGATTTTCTTTTTTGTTTTCTTAAATAATAGATACTGTGAAATACAAAAATTTGGGTTTAACATTAATTTTATTTTTTAATTTAAAAATTGCGTGACATGAAAGATTTAAAAGAAATTAAGTAGTTAGTTAAAACTTCAGCAAGGAATTTAATATTGAAAAATTCGACATTTTAAGCGACTAACCGGCAAATAATAATTTACTTTTTAAGTACTTGAAAAAAATTTCTATTTGATTCATAATTTAACAAATCCGAGAATAATTCGCTTTTACTTTTCAATAATAAATTATGATTCAAAACTGTTTTTAAACCAATTGTAATAGATTAAAAATAATACCTAGAAATTTGAAAAGATTTCAAAGATTTTGAAGATTTCAGAGTTATTTAAACCATTTTTATTTTTATGTTTAATAAAAAAAGTGGAACTTGACATTCTTAAAATTGTTTTTTTTTCTAAAATATTTAGTTTTTTTATTTATAGGGTTATTTTTAGGGGTCAAAAATAAAAAATGGGACTTTTAGATTTAAATAAATAAAAGAATGAGATAAAAATAATTTTTTAATTTTAATTTTAATTATTTTATGATTTTTATTTATTTATTTATTATTATTTATTAATAATTATATATATATTTTTTAAATTATTTTTTTTAAATAAATCCTTGTCAGTCGTAAACGAAAAATTCAAATCCCTTTTAATTTTCTTTTGACTAATACTTTTTCTAACTCTTTTCAGATAAACACAGCATCTGTAGAAGATACCGGTTTACAATTTCGAAAAAAAATAGTTGTCCCAGTAGAGGAACACACAAAGTGCAGGTGCCTTTGCACAATTCGAGCAAGTGTAAGTTGATTCTATTTATAATTTATTTTTTCAAAACTGTAAACTATTTTTCAAGTTCTATGGAGATTTTGAAACATTTTATAAGTTTTTAATGATTTGGAACAAGTTTTTTTTTAATTCCCTTTTGATGAATCAGAATTGAAATTATTTTTCAAAATACGCGTTTTATGTCAACAATTCTCTGTTGCAAGTAGAAAAATATTTTTGTACGGAAATTTCAATTACCTTTAAGCTTCATGCAATAATTGTGCAGTTTCCTTCAATTTAAAACAATATAATTATGAAATTTTGAAAATGGAATTAAATTTTCGGCTGGAGAAAATTGAAGAAAATTGATAATTGAATCTTCAACTACTTTTTAGTTTCAATTTTAAAAGATTAAAGCTGAAACTAAAAATTTCTGAGAAAACGAAAAAAAGTATGGATTAGTGGATTCAACTTTAATTTTCTTTCATTTTCAAAAACTAAATTTTTATCTGTCGAAAATTAAATAATCAGTTTTCTTCCATTTTTAATTTTCAACAATTAAATTTTAGGTTTTCTTCAATCAAAAACAATTTAATTTCAAATTTTGAGACAATGAAAAAAGTCGATTACTCTATTCAACTGTTAAAAAATTCTATTATCAATTTTCTACAATTGAGACTAAAATTTACCGCAATTATTTAAAAAAATAGAATTTTAACGGTTGAAAATTGAATTATTACTTTTCTTCAATTTTCAACAGATTTATTTTTTATTGTTGATAATTCAATTATCAATTTTCTGTAATAATCAAAAGTCGAAAATTAAATGTTGTACAATTTTCAACAGTAATTAAAATTTCAAATTTCTTCAATTTTTAACAATTAAAAATTCAATTTTCCTCAATTTTCAATATTATAATTTGAAACTGCTCATAATTCAAAGATTAATTTTCTTAAATTTTCAACAGATGAATTTTCTACTGTTTACTCCTTTTTTCTCTCATTTTCAACAGTTTAAAATTCAATTTCCTTCAATTATCAATTTGCTGCAACCTTTAACAGTATAAATTTATTTTTTTTCAATTTTCAACAATATACATTTTAACTGTTGAAAATTCAGTTGTCTTAAATTTGTAACAATTAAATTTTCAGTTTTCTTCAGATTAAAACAATTCAATGAAAATTGAATGAAATTTGCTTCAATTATCAATTGGTTCAATCTTCAACATTGGAAAATTCAATTTTCTTCAATTTTCAACCGTTGAAAATTCAAATTGAAGAAATATAATTATTCCATCTTTAATGTTCTCAATTAAAATGATAACATTTTTTACAGTTATGAATTTAAATTGTAATTGTTTTATTTTTGTTAAAATTAATACTGTTTAATCAATTTAAAAAATTCAAACAAATTCAATTTTCAATTTTCTTCAATTTCCAACAGTTGTTGAAAATGTAATTTTCAATTTTATTTGATTTTCAACAGTTAAAAATTTAATTATCTTCAACTTTCAACAATTGAATACTGAATTTTTTATTCTTTTTCAATTTTAAATTTAAATTTTGAATTTTAAACAGTTGATAATTCAATTGTTAAAAATTCAAATTTTTGTTGGAATTTTCAAACGATGAAATTTTTATTTAATATTTAACAATTGAATACTCAATTTTTAATTTTCTTGAATTTTCAACTGATGAATTTTCTACCATGGATAATTCAATTATCAATTTACGTCAATTTTAAAATTTTGAACGATAAATTTTCTCTAAACGTTGAAATTTCTAATTTTTAATTGTCGAAAATTAAAATTTTCGAAATTTTTAACAATGTAATTTTTAACTGTTTAAAATTCAACGATTAATTTCATTAAGTTTTCAAGAAATGATTTTTCTACTGTTGATAATTCAATGTTTTTAAATTTTCAAAATGTAAAAATGAATTTTCTCTCATTTTCAGTAGTTGAATACTCAATCTGTTTAAAATTTACTTTTTAATTTTATTTGATGTTCAACAGTTCAAAATTTAATTATCTTCCGCTTTTAACAATTAAATTTGCAAATGAAATTTGAACTGTTGCAAATTAAAGAAAATTGATCATTGAATTTTGAACTGTCGATAATCAATTGTGAAAAATATATCATTTATTCTTCAATTTTCAAACGTTGAATTTTTTATTTAATTTTTAAAAATTGAATAATCAATTTTTAATTTTCTTCAATTTTTAACAATTGAATTTTCTTTAATTTTTAACAGCTGAAAATTTATTTTTCCTCAATATTCAACAATACCACTTTTAACGGTGGATAAATCAATTTTCTTTCATTTTCGCCTTTCTTTCATTTTCATTTTAACTGTTAAAAATTAAAGAAAGTTGATAATTGAATTTTTAGCATTTGATAATTCACTTGTTACAAATGCCAATTTTTTTCTTCAATTTTCAAGCGTTGAAATTTGTATTTAATTTTTAACAATTGAATACTCGTTTTTCAGTTTTCTTCAGTTATTAACAATTAAATTTTCAAACGTTTAAAATAGAAGAAAATCGAAATTTCAACTGCTATAAATTATAGAAAATTGATCATTGAATTTTCAGCCGTTGATAATTCAATTGTTATAAATACAACTTTTTTTCTTAAATTTTCAAAGGTTAAAATTTTTATTTAATGTTTAACAATTAAATAATCAATATTTACTTTTCTTTAATTTTTAACAATTGAATTTTCATCTGTTTAAAATTTAATTTCAAACAGTTGTTAAAAATTTCTTTATGAATTTTATTTGATTTCAACAGTTAAAAATTCAATTTTCTGCAATTTTTAACAATTAAGTTTTCAAACGATTAAAATGGAAGGAAATCGAAATTTCAACAGTTGCAAATTAAAGAAAATTGATAATAAAAAAACGTTAAAATTTGTATTTAATTTTTAACAATTGAATTATCAACTGTTTAAAATTTAATTTTCCTAAATATCCAACAGTTGTTAAAAATTCCATTTTCAATTTTATTTGATTTTTAACAGTTAAAAATTCAATTTTCTTCAATTTTTAACAATTAAATTATTGACCATTATAAATTTTTTTAATTCTGAGCAATTAAATACTCAATTTTTAATTTTCTTCAATGTTTAACAATTAAATGTTTAAACGTTTAAAATGGAAGAAAATCGAAATTACAACTGTTTCAAATTAAAGAAAACTGATAATTGAATTTTCAGACGTTGATAATTGAATTTTCAGCCTTTGATAATTCAATTGTAAAAATGCAACTTTCTTTCTTTAATTTTCAAACGTTAAAATTAGTATTTAATTTTGAACAATTGAATACTCATTTTTTTATTTTTTCAATTTTTAACAATTAATTTTCAAACGTTTAAAATTCAATTTTCTTCAAATTCCAACAGTTGTTAAAAATTCCATTTTCAATTTTATTTGATTTTTAACAGTTAAAAATATTAAATTTTCAAACGTTTAAAATGGAAGAAAATTTAAAATTTCAAGAGTTGAAAATAAAAGAAAGTTGATAATTGAATTTTCAGCAGTTGATAATTCAATTGTTAAACATGCAACTTTTTTCTTCAATTTCCAAACGTTAAAATTTGTATTCAATTTTTAACAATTGAATTTTCATCTGTTTAAATTTTGTTATTAATTTTTAACAATTTAATTCTCAATTTTTAATTTTCTTCAATTTTTAACAATTAAATTTTTAAACGTTTCAAATTTAATTTTCTTCAATTATCAACAG
>JAAAKG020174699.1:2406-12425 GCA_010014905.2 Druon quercuslanigerum | reverse complement strand
ATTTGTATTTAATTTTTAACAACTGAATAATCAATTTTTTATTTTCTTCAATTTTTAACAATTAATTTTCAAACGTTTAAAATTCAATTTTCTTCAAATTCCAACAGCTTTTAAAAATTTCTTTTTCAATTTTATTTTATTTGCAACAGTTTCAGAATTTGATCATTCAACTGTAAAAATTGTATCTTTTGAAAATTAAAGAAATATTTAATTATTTTCTGAATATAGAGCTTTAATTTTATTAATTTTTTATTTATTCGCATCAGTTGAAAATTAAATTATCGTCAATTTTTAAGAATTAAATTTTCAAACGTTTTAAACGGAAGAAAATCAAAATTTAAACTGTTGCAAAATAAAGAAAATTGATAATTGAATTTGCAGCATTTGATCATTCAACTGTTAAAATATTAGTTATTGAAAATTAAAGAAATATTTAATTATTTTTTGAATATAATGCTTTAAAGAGAAATTGTTCTGTGTTTGAAATTCTCAATGAAAATGGTGACATTTTTTCTAGTTTGAATTTAAATTGTAAAAGCTTCGTAGTCATAAAAACTGAAACTAAGAAGTTGCAAGAAAACGAAAAAAATAATTCGTTTAGTCCTATTTTTCTTCATAAAAACGTCGTAAAAAGGCGAATTTTTTGAAAATAAATTGGAAAAAGTCGGCCTGAACTCGTTGAAAAGCGAGTTATGGGCGATGGATAATTTTGTATTTGTTTTTGATTTCAGCATTGCACCGAGAAGCAGGATTACTTGGAGGATGAGTGCAGATGTCAGTGTAGGAATCTTGATGAAAAAGAAAAATGCCAAGCGAGTGATGTCAGGAAGGCGTGGAATCCGGAACTTTGTGCTTGTCAATGTCAGGAAGTTAGAACATGTTCCTCAAGATTCTTCTTTGATCAAAACACTTGCAGGTGTGAACGAGAGTGAAAAAGCTTGGATCTCTTGTAGACATTTTATTTTTCTCTTTTTTCTCTTTTTTGGATTTCTTTCGGAATTATTATTATTATTACTTTTCAAAATTCCTGTCCGGGTATTTAATGCAAGGGTGTCTAATGTCAGTCACGCCTCCCTCTCTCTCTCACGCTTTGGTGTTGGTCTTCTATACAATTACAATTAATTTAACAATACTCTAGAATAAGATAAAATATTCTAACATGCTTTCAGGGATCATAGCGGTTACGCAGTCCCATTTTAGGTTGAAAAAAGGGATTTTATTATTTAAAAAACTAACAGTAGCAGTTTTTATTTAGCAAGTTTTCTAGTCATTTTTCATTGAGAATGCATATTTTTTTGCTTGAAAATGGTGATGTTTGGTTAAAAAGTTCTTTTTTTTCATTTGTCTTTTTGGATTAAAAATTTGTATTTTCTGGTTGAAAGTTAACAGACTTTTCTGTAGAAAAAATGGTATTTTTAGCGTGAAACTCGTACCATTTAATGTTTCATAGAAAATTCAACAGTTAGGTTAAAATTTTATTTTCTTCTCGATTGAAAAATCTTTCTTAATTGAAAATTCATCGCTTTGGTTGAAAATGAAAATGAAAATGAATGAAAATTAACTTTTCTTATTGAAAATTTATAATTTCAATTTAAAAATTTAACTATTCTGTAGAAAATTCGTCTTTTTAGCTCAAATTTTTTTCCTTTCTTGACTGAAAAATCGCTTTTGGTTGAAGATTCATCGTTGAGAGTAAAAATTTAACTATTTTTTGGAAAAGCAGCTTTTTTTAGTTGGAGGTTTTTTGTTGAAAATTCACAACTTCGAGCTATTATTATTTACTATTATTTTTTGTTTGAGAATGCATCTTTCCTGGGCAATTTTGATTCAAAATCTTCCTTTTTGATTAAAAATTTAACTTTTTTCTTGAAAATTTGTCTTTTTGAATTACAATTTAAACTATTTTATTATAAAGTAACTTTTTGAAAATAAAAATTCATAATTTCAAATTAAAAATTCTTATTTTTAGTCTGAATCTTTTTCGATTTTGTAGGAAATTATACTATTTCGTTAAAAATTAAAATTTTTATTGGAAATTCCAACAGTTAGATTAAAATTTTATTTTTTTCTTGATTGAAAAATCTTTCTTGGTTAAAGATTCATCTCTTCGGTTGAAAATTTAATTACTTTCTTTAAAAAAAGGGTTTTTGGCTTAAAAATTTAACTATTGGGTTGAAAATTTAAATGTTTGGTTGTAGATTAACCTTTTTGTTGAAAATTCATAATTTCGAATTAAAAATTCCACTATTTGATTCAAAATTTAAGTATTTAGTAGAAAAATTAGCAATTAGATAAAAGTTTATTTTTTTCTTGATTGAAAAATCTTTCGAGTTGAAGATTCACCTATTTGGTTGAAAATTTAATTATTTTGTTGAAAATTCGTTTTATTCTTTAATTGTGATTTTTTTTAAATGAAAGATCACAGTTTCGGGTTGAAAAGTCGACTCTTATTTTTTCTTGCTTGGAAATTTATCTTTTTGGTGAAGCAATTCCATTTTTTATTGAAAATGTAACTCTTTTGATAAAAATTCAACATTTTTGCTTAAATTTCTCCTTTTTGATTAAAAATTAATTTTTTGTTGTTGAAAATTTGTCTTTTTGAATTTAAATTAGAATTTTTTAATGAAAAGTATCTTTTTGCTGAAAATTCATAATTTCAAGTTAAAAATTCCACTATTTTATTGAAAACTTAAATATTTAGTAGAAAATTCAGAAATTAGGTTTAAATTTCATTTTTATCTTGATTGAAAAATCTTTCTGGTTGAAAATTCATCTCTTTGTTTGAAAATTTAATTATTTCGTTGGAAATTCCTTCTTTTTTAATTGGACTTTTTTGTTTAAAAAACGCAATTTCGGGTTGAAAAGTCTAGTATTATTTTGTTGGTTAAAAATTCATCGTTTTTGGTTGAAATTTGCTTGAAATTTTATTTCTTTATTGGCTAAATATTCGTCATTTTGGTTTTAAATTTGAACTTTTTGGTTTCAAAATTTAAAATTTTTGTAGAGAATTGAATTATTTCGTTGAAAATTAACTTTTTTGTTTAAAATTCAATTTTCTGGGTTGAAATTAAAACTGTATTGTAGAAAATAGGACTTTCTGGTTTCAAAATTTAACATTTTGGCAGAGAATTGAATTATTTGGTTGAAATATAACTTTTTTGTGACATTTTTTTTGTAGCTAGCTTTGAAATATCTGTCTGATAAAAATAAATTAGAAAAAAATCAGGAAAATAAAAGATTGGAAAAAATATAAACCGAATTGATGATTATTTATTCTTTAGTTATTTTAGTTATTTTTTTGCATTAAAAATTCATATTTTCTGGTTGAAAAGTAGCAAACTGTTCTCTAACAAAATTAGTCGTTTTGGCTTAAAACTCCAACAATTTGGTAGAAAAATTAACTATTTGGTTGAAAATTTGACAATTTTATAGAAAATTCAACTATTTGGTTGAAAATTTGACCGTTTAGTAGAAAATTCAAGTTTTAGAGTTGAAAATTAGACTTTTTTATAGAAAATAGGTCCTTCTGGCTTAAATTTCAAATAAGTGGTTCAAACTTCACTTTTTTGTTGAAAAATTAAGTTTTTAGCTAGATTTAAAAAATATTTGAAAACTTCAGCACTTTCTACTGATAAAAATAAATCAGAAAAACATTAAAAAAGAGCAAAGGTTGAACAATAGATAAAAAGCAGACTTGATAAATGTTCATTTAAAAATTTGTTTTATTTTGAATTTTATCAGTAGATCGATTTTGACTCCTTATTCTTATAAATTTTTTTGTAGTTGATTCTTTGTAAAACACAGCCTTAATTTATTCAATGTATTTTCCTGTATTTAATCCTCCTTTTTGGTGGAAAATTGAACTTTTTTTGATGAAAATACATCATTTCGAATAAGAAATTTCAACTTTTTTTGGAAGAAGTTTGCCTTTTTGAATTAAAAATTCATATTTTTGTGTTACAAATTAAATTTTTTTGTAGAAAAATGTTATTTTCGGCTTAAAAATGTAATATTCTGGTAGAAAATTCAAATGTTTCATTAAAATTTAACTTGCAGTTAAAAATTCTTCTTTTCGAGTTCAACGATCTGCAACTGTTTGGTTAAAATTTAATCTTTTTTATTTTAAAATTCAACTATTTAGTTGAAGATTCATTTTTTAATGGTAAATGAACGACTTTTTGCAAAAACGTACATTTTTGGGTTTAAAATTACTTTTTTTTGTAAAAAATTTGTCCTTTCGGCTTACAAATTTAATTCTTTTGTAAAAAAATTCAAAATTTCGGTTGAAAATTAACTTTTACTTGAAATTTTAACAATTTTGTAGAAAATTTGTCTTTTGCGGATAAATTCAAATGCTTGCAATTAAAAATTGAAATCTTCTTGGAAAAAATATCAAGTACTGTTAAAGATGTTAAACATCAATTTTTTTATTGTAGAATCTTCATTTTAGTTTGAAATTCATGTGTTTGGTTGATAATGTATCTCTATTTTATTGAAAAATCGTCCGTTTTTGGTTATAAGCAACTATTTTTAATTCAAAATTAAAATCTTTTTTGTTAAAATATAAGCTTTTATATTTTTTGTGGAGAATTCATATTTTTTTTATTAAAAATGGTATTATTTGGATCAAAATTTGAATGTCCAGGTTGAAAATTAACAGATTTTTTATAGAAAATGTAGCAATTTGATTAAAATTTTAGGATTTTCTTGATTTAGGATTTTTTTTAGGTTAAACATAACTTTTTTGTTGAAAATTCGTTTTTTGTTTTAAAATTAACTTTTTTGTTAAAAATTCGCATTTCTCGGTTAAAAATTTTAGTGTTTTGTAAAAAAGAAGGCTTTTTGGCTTAAAAACTTAAAATTTTGCTAAGGAATTCAAATAATTGGTTGAAAATGAATTTTTATGTTGAAAATTGTTTTTCTTAAGGTTTAACATGAGATTTTACATTGAAAATTCACATTTGTGGGTTGAAAATTGATCTTCTTAGAAAATAACGCTTTTGGCTTAAAAATTTAATAATTTGGTAGAAAATTTAAATGTTTCGTTAAAAATTAACTTTTTGTTGAAGATTCATATTTTTGGATTAAGAGTTCAACGGAAATTGATCTTTTTTGGTTAAACTCAACTATCTGGTTCAAAATTCATCTATTTTGTTAAAAATGCAATATTTTTAGTTCCAATATAACTGTATAAACGTAAATATTTTGTAAAGCATTAAATAGTTTTGGTAAAATTTCCTTTCTTGACTAAAAAATCTTTTTTGGTTGAAGATTCATCTTTGAACGGAATTTTTTTTTTAAACTCATATTTTTGGGTTAAGAATTCAAGGAAATTTTGTTTTTCCTTTTTCACTCAACTATTTAGACAAAAATTCATCTATTTTGTTAAAAATGCAATATTTTTAGTTTAAATATAAGAGAAAAAATGCCATTGTGTTGTAAAATAATTAAAAAGTTTTGTTAAAATTTTATTTCTTTCTTGATTGTAAACCTTTTTTGGCTAAAATTCATTTTTGAAAGGTGAAAATTTAATTATTTTGCTGAAAATTCATTTTTTGGTTGAAAATTAGTGTCCTTTTAGTTAAATATAAACTTTTTAATTGACAATTCAGATCTTTCATTAAAAAAATTAGGCTGTTTTGTAGATAATAAACTTTTTGGCTTTAAAATTTAACAATTGGTTAGAAAATGTGCGTTGAAAATTTACCGTATTTTTAGAAAATAAGGCTCTTTGGCTGAAAAATTTAACAATTTGGTAGAGAATTCAAATACTTGATTGATAATGAATTTTTATATTGAAAATTGTATTTTTTAAAAGTTTAAAATGAGCTTTTACATGGAAAATTCCCATTTGTGGGTTTAAAATGTATTTTTTTGTGTAGAAAATCAGGATTTTTGACTTGGAAATTTAATAATTTAGTAGAAAATTCAAATATTTAATTGAAAATTAACTTTTTGCTGAAGATTCATATTTTTGGATTAAGAATTCAAAGATAAATGATTTTTTTTTAATTCAACTATGTTGTCAAAAATTCATCTACTTTGTTAAAAATGCAATATTTTTAGTTTAAATATAGATTTTTTGTAAGGTTATTTAATAGTTTTGTTGAAATTTTATTTCTCTCTTGATTCTAAATCTTTTTTGTTTGAAGATTCATCTTTGAAGGTGAAAATTTGATTATTTTGTTGAAAATTCATTTTTTTGTTAAAAAATAGTTTCCTTTTAGTTTAAAATAAACTTTGTTATTGAAAATTCCGATCTATCGTGAAGAAAATTAAGCCGTTTTATTGTAAATAATCTTTTTGGTTAGTTTTTGGTTAGTTAAAAACAAATCTACTTTGTTGAAATTTAATTTCTTTCTTGGCTACAAATCTTTTTTGGTTAAAAATTCATATTTGAAAGGGAATAATTTAATTATTTTGTTAAAAGTTATTTTTAGCTTAAAATTAAATTTTTTGTGCATATTTTTTCGTTAAAAATACATTTTTTTATTTGAAAATTTGTACCTTCAGGTTAAAAAATTTAAGTTGTTTGGTTTCAAAATTTAACAATTTGGTGGAGAATTCAAATATTTGACTGAAAATGAACCTTTTTGTTGAGAATTCATCTATTATGTAAAATTTCTTATTTTTGATTAAAAATTAATCTATTTTGTCTGGTAAAAAAATTAATAGTTTTGTTGAAATTTTATTTCTTTCTTGATCGAAAATCTTTTTGGTCGAAGATTTATCTTTGAAGGTTGAAAATTTAGTTATTTTGTTGAAAATTCTTTTTTTTTAGCTTAAAAGTAATTTATCGGTTTAAAATGAACTTTTTTGCTGAAAATTCAAATATTATGTAGGAAATTTGTGGAAATTTCATCTATTTCTTGGAGAATTAATTTAAAAATTACCTCTTTTGAAGCATCTTTACATTGGTTGTATTTAATTGTGTTTTGTTTAAAATTAGCGTAATTATAAAAACATTTCATATTATATAAACGTTACTTTTTAGGAAAAATATTTAAATTCACAAAAAAAAAATTAATTTTAACCATGTTTTTTGTAATTTCATTTTTTCTGACATTCACTTCTTACCAATTTTTGAAAAATCATTGCATTAAATAAATGACGGCTTTTTTCCGGCAAGCCATTCTCTACAACTCTACTTTTTCTATTTTCAAAAATAACTAAATAATCTTAACATTTAATTATTTGTTAAAAACAATTTTTCTTTTAAAAAAATTGTGCTAACGATTTATAGCCATAGAAACCATAGAAAAATCTACTTTTTAAAATTGGAAACAGTAGAGTTGTAGAGAATCTTTTCCCAAAAAAAATAAGCCATCAATTATTCAAATGCAATCATTTTAAAAAAATTGGTAAGAACGGACGGTAAAAAAAATTAAATTGCAAAAAACATGGTTGAAATGAATAGGTTTTTTGGGTTGAATTTCATCATTTTTCATTTAAAAAATCATGTTTTTTTATTTAGAATGACATCAGTTATACTATTTTAATTCTTAAAAACCTGAAAAAAATATTTTTTCTATTATTATTAAGGCATAATAATAATAATGATAGAAAAAACTATTTTTTTCAGATATCTGACTTATGGAACGACAAATACCTTAAACATTTCTTTTTTAAAATATCAGTTATTATATTTTTTGTTGAAAATTAAATTTCTTGGTTAAAAGTTCAACTACTTTCTTAAAAATTCAATTTCTTCGTTGACGATTCAAAATTTGATTAAAAAATGAATTCGACCACGAAATTATCAAATTGTTTAAGAAAAATTTGAAATTAGTTCTTAAATTTAAAAAATGAATTAAAACTCTCTAAAAAGAAATAAAAGAGGAAAATTTGTTTAAAAATTTCAAGGGAAAAAACGGGACGGACTTTTAATTTCAATTTTACTTTATGGAATTCTTTAGAAGACTTTTTGCATTCTCTCCCTTTCTCACGATTCTTTATTTATTTATTTTTATTTATTTTTTCTAAAAATAAAGAACAAGTGCAAATTTCCTGATTTGCATAATAATACAAAATACCTTCTCAAAATCGCTTTTGCACACAATGCTTAAGAGAAAGATTGAACTTGAAATATGCACGGCTTTCAGAGTAAAAGAAAAGATAATCCGCAAAAGAGGTTCTAATTTACATCAACATTCATCATATTGTTGACAACTTTTATGACAATGGAAATTTCAATTTTCAGCTGCAGGGAATTGACAATTACACAATGGCTGATTGACGACAGAACCGGTTACAACTTTCGTTCAACGAGTGGAGACTCGCGAGACAGATCACCACTGATTGTGCCTCTGGATCCATACGATCCGCGAAGAAGACCTCAGCCAGCTCCTCAATTTAATTAAGAAATTGAAGGAAAATCAAATTTAAACATCAGAAAAAACCCCAATGTTAATCAGTTGACAAATGTTAAACGGAAACTGACGAAACTGTTGGAAAGTGGAGATTATAAAGGCTGGGAAAGCTTGAACTGAGCAGCAAGCAAGGGCAGATCCGAAAAAATTTTCTTTTTTTTTCGCAGGGGACAATTGTGAATTTTATTTCAAAGGAGGTGGTTAAGAAAGTTTTTTTTTTATAAATGAATAGAATGAAGCGAAAAAATTCCAGTTTATTTATATTTTTCAATTATAGTTTGAAAATCAACTTTTTCGATGAAAATTCATAAAATTAAGTTAAAAATTCAACTGTTCTGTAGAAAATTCAAGAATTTGCTCAAGATTTTTTTTTCGTTATTGGCTGAGGATTCGTCTTTTTGGCTTGACATTGATCTATTTTGTTAAAAATTCGTCTTTTTTTAGTTGAGAATTCAATTTGTTGGGTTGAAATTTAAACTGTTTTGTAGAAAATTCGTCTTTTTAGCTTGAAGATTTTGAGATTTGGTTGTAAATTCAATTATTTGGTTTAAATTTAAAATGTTTATCAGAAAATTAAACAATTAGGTGTCAAATTTAACTATTTTGTTGAAAACTCCTTTTTTTTAATTGAAATTTTCTTTGAATATTCAAAATTTCGCGTTGAAAAGTCTACTATTATTTTTATGGTTGATAATTCATCTTTTTTATGAAACAATTTAATTTTTGATTGAAAATTTTAACTCTTTTTATGAAAACTCAACAATTTTGCTTAAAATTCCTCATTTTTGGTTGAAAATTGGTTTTTTTGAATTTAAATTTAAATTTTTTGATTCAAAAGTATTTTATTTTGATAAAAATGCATAGTTTCAAGTTAAAAATTCGTCTTCTTATCTTCAATCGTGTAAAATTTGGTATGAAATTAAACTATTTGGTTAAAAATATAAATGTTTAGTAGAAAATTCAACAATTAGGATAAATTTTTATTTTTTTCTTGATTGAAGTTTCATTTCTCTGGTTGAACATTTAATTATTTTTTTTAAATACACATTTTTTGCTTAAATTTAAACAATTTGGTAGAGAATTTAAATATTTGACTAATAATGAACGTTTTTGTAGAAAATTTCTAATTTTAAAATCAAATTTTAACTATTCTGTAGAAAATTCATATTTTAGGCTTGAAACTTTTTAATAGTTTGTAGGAAATTAAACTATTTGGCTGAAAATCAACTTTTCTAATTAAAAATCTTAATTTCAAGCTAAAAATTCGACTGTTTCTTAGAAAATACGCCTTTGGGATTAAAGATTTGTATTATTTTCCTTTTTTTGAAAATTAATTTTTTTAACTAAATATTTAACTGTACTTCTTCATTTTCTTTAGTTAAAAATTTAACTTTTTGTTTAAAATTCGGTTTTCACTTAAAGAAAAAATATAACTAAATATAATTTTTCCTTTTTCGGTTGAAAATTTATCTTTTGTGGATGAAAATTCATGTATTTGGTTGAAAATGCGTATTTTTTGGTAGAAAATTAATGTTCTTGGTTAGAAATTCATTTTTTTGGTTCGAAAATTCTTATTTTATTTAAAAATTTATTGCTTTGGTTGAAAATATAACTACTTTGTTGAAAATTTAACTATTTCCTTGAAGATAG
>JAAAKG020174698.1:31386-52980 GCA_010014905.2 Druon quercuslanigerum | reverse complement strand
ATGCCGAAAAAACAATCAGTATGTTATACGAACTCTTGAGTAACAATTATTAGTTACTCACATTTACATTCTAATATGTATAAGTATATTACAATATTATATTCACCAATATTATAGAGTATAGCAGCCAATGATAGAAACATATTATAAAAAATCCTCATCTTTGAAAATAAGAGGAATAACTTATCAATGTCCTAATTAGGAATTTGCCAGAAATGTTTCAAATAGATATTTCTTTTTTTTAACTTATAAAATGTATAATATACCTAGACGTTATCTCTGAGTTATTTACATTTGATAAGAGTCAGCTTCAAGCAAAATTTCTCCGTGTACATTAAATTGAAAAAACTCCTATTTGTGTAAAGGTTTAAAAACATTTTGTTTTGAATTATATTTGCATTATATTACTATGTTAACCAATAGAGAATATGATAGCGGCCAAACATAAAACTAGAATATGGTTAATTCGCATCTTTTTTGATTTTAGAAAAAAACTTATTAATGTATTGATATAATGTGCGGCTCAGAAATGAAACCGACTCTTGTAGCAAGGACCTTTGAAGTTACCCGATAATGGGCATACTTGCCGATTGGTGCCCTATAAGCAAACTGGATAATTACCAGGTCGAGGCAGTTGCAGCGGTACTAAAGAAGTAAAGCTGTTGGCTGTTTTTTAAAATTAAACCTTGAAACTAGAAGGGAAGATTGTTTTTGCGATCAAGATGGGTAATTAGGCTACCAATCTTATAATAATAGCAGAGCTTGGAGTTGTCGATTGATTCACGGGTATCTGATGCTTTTTCGATTTCTTGATAGTGGGGTTTCCGGGCACTCCCCCTGAAAAGGTTGACATCAATAATCCCTTGTTTGATCCGGATGGCGAAGTTTTTTACTAAGGCTGATGTCATTCTGTAATTTTTTGAAATAATTCATCAAGAAATTCATTAGAAGCTATGAAAGAATTTTTTTTTCGCCTACTTAGTGCATTTGGAAATGTGAACGGGACAGTGACTAGCCTTATGTTGTTAATAAGAACATAATAATATAATTTAAGTTTATAATTTCAATTATTTTTCATCAAGATCGCCTTCTTCATCATCAGCATCTAAACATTCATCTTCATTTTCATTTGCTTCCAGGGTAAGCTTGTCCTCCATTTCATCGCCCTGCTGTTCTCCTCTTTTCTTATCTCTGATAAGGAATACCGTTAATTGGTGTTAATAAAATAGAAGGAAATTCAAAACTTTTACTAGTTTATCACTTTTTATTAGATTTTTATATGTTTCTTTACTCTATAGCATGCCTCATCAAAGTCGCCTGAAGAAAAATTGAAAAAAGCCTGTAGCCGATATTGGCCAGAACGTTCTTCAAGATGTTCCTACCAATAGCTTCCGATGCCTATGTCTGTATATATAAAATAAATTATATAATTTTATAAGTTTGTAAAATTTACCATTCTATTTATTAACTTGTCTCACAGCTTTTCAATAATTACCAATAGGTCCGCCTGCGTCTTTATTGGCAATTATGGACACACAGCAGAAGCAAGAAATGAAAGATAATATTAATTACAAATTTTCTATGTCAGAATTAATTTGAAATTGCCGAAATATTTTTAATGATAATGTTACAAGTATTTCAACTTAAAAAAAAGGAAACGGAATTTATCACCACCGTTTCGTTAGTTTTAAACTTCTTTGAAATTTTCAAATGTGTTTCGAAGGAAGCCACGAAATTCTATCCTAATTAAAAAAGGAGAAGGTATAGATACGATTTTTTTATATTTAGCGTTTTTAATCTCTAAAATTCGAATACTTCTAACTTTTTGAAAAAAAAAATGTTCGGCAAATCAATAAGGTAATTGTGGTCTTATTTCTTTAAAAACAGCATATTTTACTAAAAAATGATTCTGTTTACTGTCTATATGCTTAGTTCTAAATTATATCTCAGAATGTCATCGTTTTCAATAAATTACTAGACTTTCTATCCTTATAAGCAAGACTCGAGAGACAGTTTAATAAACTTTTTTGTTTCTGCGGCTCATCAAGTGGCTTGGGTCTGGATTTTTGCTGTCGAAAAACAGAAATTTTTTTTTTTCGGGACTGCCTGCGAGGGATTTCGAGGAGAGTTTCGTTTTAGAGAGACTTGTTTCTCTGAAAATATAATAGCAGGAGAATGTTATACAATCAAAATATTTACCTTATAAGTGTTTAATTTAAGAAAACTTTGTTTGCGCTCAAATACCAAAAATTAACATTTTCAAAAATTAACTTCTCTCATTATGATTAAAAAGCGCAGATACCAAAAATTAAAAAATTTTAAATTATCTGAAAATATTGCTGGCGAATGTTTTTTCTACTGTCAAATATTTAGATGTTGTACTTAGTAATGCAACTTCATCACGCATGCTTGAGCTTGTAAACATGGAGATGAACAATTGAATGTTGTTATATTCTGTTTCTATAGTAAAATATCGACGGAAGAGATCAAATCTTTAGCCATAAATTGTAACAATATTCGGAAAGTATCGGTAAAGTTAAGGAATTGTAGATATTCTTTAGAATAATATTTGTACTTGGTATGTGAAAATCTAGAGATCAGAATAGCTGCAAACTTACGTTAATGAATTAAAATTTAAACATTTTGCCGTAAGAATATTAAACCCTACAAACTTTACTGTATCAAAAATCATTTTATTTCAAAAGTTTTAAATAATATAAAAGAATAATTAAAAGTGATTAATGACGTAGTACAATGGGTTAATAAAAATGTCAGAAACTAGAAACAGCTCGTGATTTACCGAAGCGGAAGGTTTTGTTTTCTAATACATAACATTTGAATGCCAAGATTTATTGATTTATTCATTTACAATTAAAAATCTCTCAATATGTCCACAATAGACATTTTGAATGTATTTATAATTTCATTTAATGGCACTTACCGTGATTGTGAATACTAGTCAATTTGACCGTAATAGTTGGGTAATGGTATTTTGATTCTGTCTTCATACACCGTACTAAAGCTCCGTCGTCAGATAATGAAAGAATTTTACCAGGATAGACCTCGTTGTTCCATGTTATAAGGAATAGTTTTCGAATTATTCACATCGTTTTCTACTTTCAAATTTTTTTAAAAAATGTGAAAAATTTAATTATCGTTTCAATTATGATTTTTCGCCGTTGCAGAACTTTTAATGAAGGATGGATATTAAAAGTCGTATAACCGCCATTGTTTCAAAATTCGTTTTTTCTAAACTCTAAGTTAATGCCGTAGTTTCAGCGATAAGAGCAAGTCAAAATTCGCAATAGTCTCATTGTGAGAATTTTTCAAATATTGCATATCGGTAACTGGCACTGAAGTCGGCTTTTTTATTGCCAAGTTTAAGAGAATGACTCCAACCGGGAATGCCACTTATGCATCTTTTTAGTTTCTACGGCAGTATTGAGTGTAGTACCCAGCCTAAAAACATTTGACGTAGTGCTAACCATCTGTTTGTTTGCATTTTCGTCAATCATTCTGACTTCCAAGTATAAAAAAAGTATTTTAATATTGAAAATCGTCAAACCGTGCATTTCGTTATATTATTACGTTCCTTTAAAAACATTTTGGTTTAATAAACAATATTCTAGGTACTATATTTCCATAGAAATGATTAATCGTATCGCGAAAAAGAAGAAACCTTGTATCAGCGGTGAGGAACACGCGACGTCTTTAGGAAAATAATGGTTGATATACGACTTTGAACTGCCAGACGCCCTCGACTCATACGTGGCCAAATTTGAAGTAGTCGTATCTTCCTCAATTTTGATTGAACCTGTTTCAAACTTTAATAAGTGACGTGTTACCTTATAATGGACAAAAAATCTTGAGTTTTTCAGAAAATATTAAACTTACAAAAAATTTAAGCGTTTTTTTCGCTCTCCTGTAAATTATTAGACTAGCAGTCGAACTAAAAACTTAGTTCTGCAAAAAAAAGGATTATATTTTCTTAAGCATTATTGAGGGACATTTTAAACTCAGAACATCTTTCAACACATTTAAATCTATCACATCTTTCCCTTCAGCCACAGCTTGATCGGCAGACCTCTTTAAGGTGCCACCACTACCATCTGGTGCACCTTTGCACCAGAATAGTTACAAGTAAAATTATTTATACCTAGTAAAAAATATTTTAAATGGTGAGAAACCATGCAGATTATTATTAGAGAGAGTACAGAAAGATTGCGCTTTAACAGTATCATCAGAGGTTTTCAAATCTAGTACGCCAGTATGAAGCGTAACTTGCTGCCGACCACCATCAAAATGAACTGCTTTAATTTCTTCCCACTATTTGCAACAATAATTTTCACTTAAATCAATGTTAATGAGGACTTAATTTGTTGACAAATCCTTTTTTAATTGTGTTATCACTTGATACTGGTGTGCAATATTTCCAGCATGTAGCAAGAATGATTTTAATGTCTCTTCTAATACTAAAACTATTTTTCTTCCAGGGCAACGAAAATTCACGTTTCATGCTACAACGATACACGATAAGAAAAAAGTGAAAGAAATAAAATTCTAATGTATTTCGAAAAAAGATAAGACTTTCTATCAGAATAAGACAGAAAATTATAAACAAATATTATAGATTAAAAAATATCCCACTTTTAACTTTTAATTTAGCTCGGTAATGAACCATACGAAACAAACATCCAAACGCTACATATCTTTGGAAATCCTGCATAAATTAAAATTTTTTGAAAAAATGTGAAAAATTTTATTTTTTCTCATGCTTGCATACAAATTAAACCAGGTGTGGGAAGTGGATTTTTTAAATTGTTTACTAGTAGTTCCTATTTCGAATGTACTAAATTGCTTTCGTATGAATTAAACAAAATTTTGTCCAGGATGTTTTTGTTAGATGTTCTTACTAACTATCGAATATTTATAACCTTTTACTCAGAGATTTAAAATCATACTCCTCTGTTTTAATAAAAAATTATTATGGATTTATTTTAAACTTTGACCTTTTTTTGTCTTCAAATAAATATCAAGATTTTCCCTTTTAAATCCTTAAATAATAAAGTGTATTTTTTTGTTTTAGAGGAATAAAATAGAAATTAATGCGATGCATCGATGGCGCTCGAGACCGCTGGTTCACTTGCTCACTGGAACTTCTTCGGACTAAATTATCTTTTCAATTATAATTTTTTACTGCTGAAGAACTTTTAAAGAAGGGTGAATATTTAAAGTCGTATAACTACCATTTTTAAAAATTCTTTTTATTCTTGTTTTGAAAGTCTAAGTTGATGCCGTCATTTCGGCTCTAACAGCAAGTAAAAATTTGCAATATTTTTATTGTGAGAATTTTTCAAAAATTGCATTTCGATAACTGGCGGCCTATTCTGCCGTAAAAACTAAAAAGATACGTGACATTATCGCTTAGGTCGACTTTTTCATTGCCAAGTTTAAGAGAATAAGTCTAAGCGGCATTGCCTCTTATGTATCTTTTTAGTTTGTACGGCAGTATTGGGTGTAGTACCGAACCTAAAAACATTTGACTTAGTGCTAACTATCTGCTTTCCTGCATTTTCGTAAAGCATTCTGTCTTTCTCGTATAAAAAAGTATTTTATGATGAAAATCGTCAAACCGTGCGTTTCGTTATATAATTACGTTTAGTTAAAAACATTTTTATTTAATGAGCAATGTTTTAGGTCCTATATTTCCGGAGAACTGGTTAATCGCGTCGCGAAAAAAAAGAAACGTAGCATCAGCGGTGAGGAACACACGTCGTCTTCAGGAAAATAATGGTTGATATACGACTTTGAACTGCCAGACCCCCTCGACTCATACGTGGTCAAATGTCAAGTGGTCATATTTTCTTCAATTTTAATTGAAATTGTTTCAAACTTTAATAAGTGACGTATTACCTTATAACGAACAAACAGTCTTAAGTTTTTCAGAAAATATTACAATTACAAAAAATGTGAGCGTTTTTTTCACTCTCCTGTAAATTATTAGACAAGCAGTCGAAATTAAAAACTTAATTCTGCATTATTTACATTAATTATATTTGCCTAATTACACAATAATATGTTGGTATATTATCCCAGATAAACACATAAACAGCACAGTGTAAGAGCCATTGCTGGCAATGTAGCTTCTGTTAGTTATATGTCGAAGCATCCATCTTGGGAGTAAGGAGGACGCGCAAGAAATTGCGGGAAATTGCAGTTAAATCTACCGTTACTAAAAGGTTCTTAAACAATTCAAAAATATTTCAAAGATAGAAGGAAAATATTTGAAAGGTTTGAAAATAATTTAGAATATTTTAAATATTTTACAATTATTTACAAAAGTTCTTAAAGTTTCAAAATAGTTTTAAAGATTTGAAAGATTTTTAAATATTTTAGAAGATATCATAAAGATTTTATAAACTATTAAATAAAATGCCGAGTCTGCAGATTTCGAAATAAAATTTTGAATCTTTCCCATTTAAATCCAATTCATTATACTCCACTCCAGTGCAATCTAATACAATGCAATTCACTCCACATCAAACAATTCCAATTGACTCTAATCCCATTCATTCCAATTCACGCCACTCTAATACACACCAATCCTGAATCCAATCAAATTCACTCCAATCCACTCTGAATTCCTTCCAAACCAATGATTCCTTCCAAACCAATCAACTCCAATCTACTATAATCCAATCTACCCCACTCTAATCCATTACAATCCAATCTGATCAAGTTTAAATCACTCTTATTCACTCCAATTTAATTAATTATAATCAAATTTGACCCAATCTATTTCAAAGCGAATCAATCCAATCGAATCTAATCCATTCCATACAAATTCATTCCACTCAATTTCATTCAAATCAATTTAAATCAAATCCATTTTGCTACTTTAATCTATTTCAATTTTATACAATCCAATCGATTCCAATCCACTCTAATCATATACAATACATTCGGATCCAATTCAGTCTAACCCAATCTAATCCAATTATTAATCCAGCCCATTTACTCCAATTCACTCCAAACCAATCTATTCCATCCCGCTTCACTCTAATCTATACGCATCAATCCAATTCATTGCTTTTCCATCCTTTCTCTGCTCAACCTTTCCAATCTACTCCAAACCATTTCAATTAAATTCAGTTCAATTGAATCCATTGAATTCACCCTAATCCACTCCAAACTAATCTATGACATCCCGCTTCACTGTAATCAAATCCACATTAATCCAATCAATTCTAATTCAATCCACTCCAATCCACTTTCATTTTTTCTAAACCCATCCACCCCAATCTACTCCAATCTAATCGAATCTAATCTAATCCATTTTTATTTATTCCAATCTACTCGAATCCAATGCATTTCGATGCAATATAATCCAATCAATTCAAATGCGTTTTAATTCAATCCACTCCAAATCAATCTATTCAAATCTAAACCACTATATTCCACTCCATTTTACTCTATTTCACTCCAAACGAATCCATTTTTCTACATTCCAATTCATTTAAATCCACTCGAATACAATATTCGTCAATAAAATCTACTCCAATCGAATCAAATTTAAACAATTCCAATTCACTCCAATCCAATCCACAGTTAATTTGCAGTTAATTTAAGTTTCGAAACGAAGATGGAGCCACATATTATTTTTATGACACCAGTTAGTGCAAGTGTATGTGTACATAGCAAAGTTGGGGTCACTGCACTCATCGTACTATAAATTATAGATATAAATGTCCATAAGCCAATCAGATACAGTCTTAGATACTTTATACAACACTCTACCATAAGTAACGAATTATACGGCCTATCCTAAAAAGTGCTATTCTAAGTATTGTTTGCAGTACCTAAAATCGCATTTATAATGGCGGTGTGATAAAAAAGTATTTTACTTTATTTATTACTCATAAATTTTCTCAATTGTGAATTCTGAATCGAGAATATGCTATTTTTAATATTTTTGAATTTATGCAATCTTTCAGTGTCGGCGATTTTATTTTACGAGATTTATTAGTCCTTTTCGGTTTGTTTGCTTTAAGTTTAAAAATAAAAATAACTTTCCTGTTTGTCACAAAATTATGGCCAACTTTTTTATATACAGTTATCGAATTTTTTGAAAATTTGCAAAAAGCCTGTTTCTTTTTGCGTCGAGTTTGCGTCGACCTAATTGTAATGGTAGCAAAAATTTTCTCTGTGTAATTTTTGAACAAAATTTTTCAATTTTTTTATAGGAAAAGTGTTTTTTATATAAGAAATATAACATTACTGTACTGGATATAATGTTTGATTTTACGAGTCGGAAATATTACACTAGACGATAAAACAAAAACTGGTTCGTTGAAATAAAAAACACTGATTGATAAGTTTTTAATGATCTCATGGATTTTCTAAAAATATTTCCCTATAAGTGTTACAAAAGAAATCGTATCAAAAAAATTTGTACAAGAATGTTTGCTTGTCTGTAGTTTGTAGGCATGACCATAAAGATCAAGTTTGAAGCGCAACGCATAACACACGTATGTCAAACAGCCTGTGTGCTGAGAATAGAACTTGATACACGTACTAATTTAAAACATTTTGGAATTGAATTCACATTTCCTAATGGAGATTCCAGGATTTCTTGGTGGGTCAATTTTTCAACCTCTTTGCTGTACATGTTTATTTTCACCCGGTATCCCCCCCAAATTTCAGGTTTATATATTCCACGAAAAACATTTTGTCTCCTCAATCTGTCCAATATTGCCAAGACGTCACCATTGTACGTCGATAAGACAGTTTGTTCTTCGCTAGGCATGGCCATCATTACCTTATTTCTTATTCTGACTTGAAGTGATTTATTGGAAGGAAAAACGTATTTTCGGAGTTCAAATATGTGGTTCGGATTCTTGTTGGGAATGAGTCGAATAGATCCGAGTTCTTCAGATGTATATTCAAATAAGAGAGAAACAGATAGATTCCGAGTTGGAGACCTTGACCTGACACGAACGGAAGGCTCGGAAGGTGGAGGAGAACTGGCTAAAAAATATCTAGAAAGATGAAGAGTCCTTTTTGAAGAATTTCTGTCGGGAGAATTCGAAGGGCTGTGAAGAGGAACACGAGGAATAGGCTCACCATTAGGCAAACACTCGAACTGTGAACCTAATTCTGCAACAAGAAATCGATGATTACATTTTTTTGCGTCAGCAATCGTATATTTTTATAACACATACTGTCAATAAAATTTCATTCACTTAGCAGTTTCTATTCAAATTATTGGATCTATAGAGAGTGCCTGAGTGATTATGATTCTTTTAATGATATAATGAATGACAGTGCGCATTTTACCACCTTCTTAAGCAAGTAAAACTAGTTCCTTAACTCCAATCCGAAATGATTCGCTCATAGATCTCTTTAACAAACCCTAAAAGTTGAGAGCTTTAGGAATCTATCACATATTACTGTCCACACATAATCACACAAAATGACTAATAGATCTATTAAAAGACTTATGTTTTTTACCCAAACTATTTCTTTTTTACACTTCCTTATCCTGGGATGCATCCATTCATCTCATCATTCAAATTCTGGTGTTTCTGTAACACTTTTTATGTTTTTGCTATTAAATCTCACTCAAATGTCCTCAACATTCTTTTATCGGTCTGTATCTGTCCTCTCTACCAGCAAATTTACATCAACTATCTTTAACCATTACTTATTATCCTGAAGTCTGCTACCTTAAAGCCCAGATGTGTTGTTCAGCAAGCTTCGCTTCTTTTCCTTGGAATAATGTTCTTCAGTTTATAAATAACCTGATTGCAGAAAGTGAAATGCTATATGATGCGGATAGAATGAAGGACGTTTTAAATTAATATTTTAAAGAATTATTTGGAGGTGAAGCTATACGGCATCAAAGATACAACATACAAGACGATATGTTAGAAAATCCGGTTCTTGAAATCTGTGTCTCGGAGAATACGGATACAATTAAAAACCTAAGGAATGGTATCGCTCCTGTTGAAGATGGTATTATCGCTGAAATTTTTGAATACGGTGGTGAATACATTACATCTCACAAGCTGTGCAAGTTGATGAAAATGCGGCTTACGATAAGCGATGTTTCAAATGCCTGAAATTGGCAATTATCATCCCAATATTCAAATTAAAGGGAAAAAGAATAAACGATAATAATTACCGAGGTATAAGCTTATTAAGCGACGAATCATAGAAAAAAGTAAAATAAAGTTTTCTGTGTCATCTTTTATCCATTGCCAAAACCTATAATATTAAGCTTACTTCGATACGCTATGTGATTTCACCAGGCATAGCCAGTCACTTTTCCTGTAACCACAGTACCACATACTTCACATGCATTCATGAAGATGCTTTTTCAAAATATTACAAAATTACGTATTTGTGTGTCCCATTTTAAATGCTCAGCATCTAAGCATTTTTCAACTTATTACGATATTCTATTTGGATCTCCGAGTTTAGTAATTTTTTTCCAGTTTTGGCAGTACCAATAATATTGTGAAAAGATTCCAGAAAGCATCCTTTATTTAATTATTTTTACCATCAACTCCTTGGCTAGCACTTGATTTTTTATCAACTCCGGAAGATATTTGAATTCGATTATGTTTCCCAATGATTTTACTTATCTTGTCTCAAATTTATGTGGCTTTGCCCAAATAAGTATGCACCATGATTTTATTATTGTTAAAAGAATTATATGAACGAAATCTTAACCGAAAGATTGATGATCAATTTGTTGTGTGGACTAAGGAAGATAACAGCCTACTGCAGGTTGGTAATTAAAATGGAAAGGTCCCGAAATATTCACTAGCACCAATTTCGACACGTTTTAAAATATTTTCATAAATTTTCGAAACCTTGTGAAAATTCCAAAAATGTATAAATATTCAGAGTAAGAAATTTATCGAGCTTGGGCTTGAGTTGAGATGGACTTGAGATGACAAGATTTTTAAATATTTTTTTTTAAATGATTCGAACTGACCGACAGCACGATTTTTTCAAACTTTTTGACTAAAAGAAAAAGAAGTAATTCTATGTGGAATAGAAGATAATATTTATTTTAAATAAATTGCAAATTAGAAAAACTCTCCTGTTAAAAACTTTATTGAATTATTTTTAATTTATCTCTACTAAATTTAAACTTTATTTGTATGAAATAAATAAATTTGTCTGTATTTAAAGCGTAGTGTTTTGTCTAACTTCCAACATTGTTTTGGAAATCGTGGTGCCAGGATCCGTGAAAAATGGGATAATACAAAATAAATTATCTTTATATCTAAGAAACCTGGGAATGACCTAAAACTTCGAGTATGAATTTCGGAATCAATGCTCCTTGCAGATTAAAAACAATCAATTCTGTTTAGCGGAAGCTTACAACAAAATTTATGAAAATCATAGATATATCATTATAATCACCAATATAATGAAAGATGACCGTCCAGAATAAGACCAGAGTATGAACATTCCTCATCGTTTTTAATGGGAGGAAAAATTGATTAATGTATCAATAAATAATTTTATTTGCAAGGTAACTATGAAAAATTCCACTGCTCCATTAGCTTATATAATGTTTGATATAGTCGTTATCTTTTAATTGCAAGACCTACTTCTTGCAAGATATCCTTTGAGATATGTGCATATGATAAGAGCACCTTTTTAAAAGAGTTATGTGACAAAAATTTATTAGAACTCAACTCTCTATTTGTCTAATCTTTCACATATTAGGCCAGGCTGGTTTTCGCATGGCAAATTTATATAGCACCTACTATAAAAGCCACTTTAAAGCTTTGAAAAAATAGTCTAATTCTTGAAAATGTGTTAATAGAATTAGAACGAAGGATTCAACCAGAATTTTTATCACTTTTTAGGAAAAAAATTCAAGATGTTTGACAGATTTACCTCGTCAATAAATAATATTTTTTCAGCCTTTCATAAATGTCATTTAATTAATCTTTAAAATCCTTTCAATCTTTTTAAACCTTTTTATATGATTTGCAATCTTTGGAATATCTCAAGTTTATGACAACGCCTTTGTGAAATCTTCGTAATCTTTATGAGATCTTTAAAATATTAGCGAAATAATGGTCTCTACCCAACGTGGGTTGGAAGGCTGAGAGGATAGAGAGACAGTTAGGGGGTGGAAGCTGGAATGAAGGGGAATGTAAGAAGGAAGGATAGGTTGAGGTTATTGGGAAGGAAGGTAATGGTGCGAATGTCGTGGCTGTGACGAATGTCGCGGACTGGGCGTTAGCTAGTTTCTAGGCGCTGGTCGTGTCTCGGAAGACGTGGGCGAGCTCTGCTTGCGAGCCTAAAGTCTAGGCCTTGCATCCCCTGGAAAACGTTGCGTTGACTGGATGGTGGAGGCAGTTCGACAAGCTTGATTTCCCCCTTAATGAAGCGTTGTCATGTGAAGAGCCAAGCCATGAGGTCAGGCGGTGACACATTGAACGGGCTCGACTACGTGTACGCTTAATGTCGAGTGTGGCTCTTTGTTGAGTTTTCTTGTTGTGTGTGTTTTTTTGGGAGGGCGCGGTTGCCCAAGGTGACGTCACCAACCTGCACGGAGTTGTGAGCTGGTGAGCGGCTACCCGATGAGCCCCCTTTTTTTTCTTTAGAGAACAACTATGAAAATGACTGACCTAATCAAAATTGAGATAACGACGATGACTCCCACAAAAGCGTTTTGATGGAAACAAGCCTAACAAAGAAGGTGAAAACGTCTCGGGCGATTCCAAAGTTGACAGCATAAAGTGTCAGACCCGGGTTCCTCGCGAGTAAAGGTGGTGGAAGGGGTGCTAGGAGGGTCCTGATCGAACAAACTGGCGCCCGGCGGTGGTGGTAGACTTAATGACTGAGCCTCCATGCTGGTACCTGGACGTGGCGATTCGGCGTGGATGACCGGTGGTTCTAGAATCTCTATAGGGATGAAACGAAATTGCATGAACTCCCTAGGCACCGGCAATGGCGTCAAAGAAGCAACAATAAACTCCCAAAAGCAAGACATTCTCTAACAATCGGCTGGCTGCGTCCGGTAGTCTGGGACTCGTTCCGACGGACGACGTTCAAGGAAGGCAAAACGCAGAGCGGTTCTTTACTTAGCTTTTACATCCGCAATTTCACTGTATTACTCTGATCTTGGAAAGGCCTAAGTTTTCGGGGATCCTACTTTCCGGCTACACCACGATGGATTTCAAGGAGGTTTCAACCCCCTTGAATTATTGTTTTAGAATTATTCGGGCGGTATGGAGGGCCCTAAACTCTCAAAGCCGCTCTTCCTGACGCGCTCCGTAGTCATCAGTGCCGTATCACTCGGCCCGCTTTCTAACCCCCTTCGGTATCAGCTTGACGAGCTTTCGGCGGACTAATTCATTAGCGAAGGAAATTGGACTGAGTCGAGGGGAGAGCAACCTTTCGGCCGAAGCTCCACTCGATCAGTGAAAGGCACCGAGCACTCACGGAGGGGTTGGGCACTACCATGATTTACCCTTGTACTAAGAGCCCTATAGACATTGCACTACACGACAGGAAATATCAGGCACGATGACACCAAAGAAAAACCAAGAAACGACGGAACTGGAAACCAAATAATAAAACACAAAAACTGGATTGCCAACTCCAAGCTCCAACGATGACTTCAAATGTAGTTTAAAGAAAACGAATGTTGATCCAAAGAGGCAAGGCCTTAGAAAACTCTCGCTCGGCGGCCGAGTGTGAAGCTGGCTGAGAGCAGTGGGAGCGGCAGCGGGCCCATCGGTTGGCTGCGACTTCGTTGCCGACCTCGCAGCCAGAAGTGTGAAACGCTCCTGCGACCGCACTACCTCTGTCTTCGCGCGTCAACGCCGAATTTTTATTGATGTCTAAAATTTATAACTTATACTTAAAAAAAGTAATAATGTGTTAAAAATAATCACAATTTAATAGCAACTCAAAACCTATCTTAGCTGAATTTTTCCGAAGTAATCATGCTGCCAGGTCTAATAGAACTGTCGTTCTTGTTTTTGTTACAAACAATTCAAGTTTTAAATAATTAATTTTACATTTTTAAAATGAAAAATAGAATTTTTTACTTCTGACTTAAGGTTTATGTACAAATATAGGAAGAAGCCAAAATAACTAATTTGCTAAGAGTAATGGTACACAGAAGAACCTGAGCACCCGTACATCGATTAATATTATTATTAAACATGGTCTGGTCAACAGCGGGCAGGGGTTATCATTAAAATAATTTTGTTTGTTTTCACTTAATTTATTTGAGTTTTCCTCGATGCTCTACCTGTGAGCGGCCTGCGAGAATAAACTATTTATTAAATTTAATTTTATTTCACCCAGACTCAGAGTTGTTAAATTTATTTTCGTTCTTTTATTCAATTATCTTTGTATCAACTAGTCAACAACTCGTGGAGCTAGTTGACCTTCCCGGGTCCACCATTGCGCCTGAGAGAGAATGAAGGAGGAGAGAGTGAGAAAAAGGAATAGAGGAAGACAGCGAGCGCGTGTGAGAGAGAAGGCACTGGCGTAAGAGATTTCAGCCTGCCGTAATGTTTTCGTCGAGAACGAAAACATGTCGGTAGCAAGTGATGGAATTTAACCGGGGAGAGTTAGGCCCTCGCAGGCCACTCAGGCAGAGCAGATGTCGTTGAAATATCGAGAATCCTTAATTTGCCACGTAGGACCCTCACTCTAATTGTTTCTGGGAAATTGTTGATCGTTTTATTCTCAAGGTTCCTATTTTGTCCATCTGACATACAACAATAATAATAATAATAATTTATGTGATGTAAAAAATATGTATGTAGAGCCTAAAATTGTTTTTTGTAACCGTCTATTATTACTCAGTATAAAATTAGTTGATGTGCTGAATTTACAAAATTCTTACATATAAACATCGTTCTATAATATAAAAAATATAAAAACTTCGAAAGATATTGTTCTTCTTGAAACCCAATAATTGTTTTCATGAACCTAATGACCAAGAGGATAATGTTCTAATATCAGCAGAAAACCAATCTGGCAATAAAGCCAGTTTGAATTTGATTCTAGGGCTTCAACTAAGAAATTTATTTAATAAAAAATTTAACGAAGCCTAAAATCCGTAAAAGTGCGAATACATGAAGACTGAGCACAAAGCGCGAACTCTGCATTTTGACTGAAACATGTATCATCCTAAAGCTCTTTTTTATTGAGATACGACTGCCTGCTGGACTATCCTTAATTTCTTCTAAATTCAATTCTTTAACCGAGCTGTTGTACATGTTTATTTTTGCCCGTTTTCCGCTTGCAATACCAGTTGGAGCTGCAATAGGTTTATATATTGCACGAAAAACATATTGAGTGTCTAACTTTTCCAATATTGCAAAGATGTCGCCATTGGAAGTTGATAATACATTATGTTCTCCGGTAGGCATGGGCTCAAAGAGCTTAATACGTCCTCTTAGTCGAACTGGAGTGTCGAGAGGAAAAGCAAATTTTCGAAGTTCGAATTCCCGCTTCGGATTCCTGTGGGGAATAAGCCGAAGAGATTTCAGTTGGTCAGGTTTACATCCAAGCACAAGAGGAACAGGTTGCTCGGCATGAGGAGACCTTGACCTATCACGAAGATGAGGCTTGGCCGGTGGTGACCTAGCAAAAGAAGAAGATCTGGCAAGAGGAAGCGTCCTCTCTGGAGAATGTATTTCAGGTGAATAAGAAAAATGTCTGCAACGAGGGACACCAGGAATAGGCGCACCATCAGGTAAACATTCAAACTCTAAACTCAACTCTGAAACAAAAATCAATAGATTACATCATATCATATACAATTAAACTCCAATGATACGAGGATTTTAGGAATCGAGAACTTTAGAGATACGAACGTGAAAAGGGCTATCGCTGCTGCGACATTTAGATTTTGTGGGTTTTGCGCTTGAGCTGACTCTCAAACAGGGCAGGGGAGAGGGGAAAAATGCTGTTTGCTTCTTTGTAATCAGTACTCTCGTATCTGTGGATAAGTCATATCTTTGGAGCTCGTATCTTTGGAGTTCACGTATGTCAAAAGTTGTAAATTTATGTATTTTACAAAAAACTGAAGGTTATCTAATCTTGAATATTCATGCGAAAGAAAATCTCGAGAATGTTTCATTTGAAATTGGTCACAAAAAATTCAAACTACTTTCAGCCTCTATTTGGATAATACCGTCCCTGGAGGGAGCCTGATTGATTTGCGTCCTTTTTATGATTTAATTTATTGCCGTTCATCCTTGAGAACTCCGAAATATGAAATGCTGTTAAGGAATCTTTAGTTGTCATAAAGTCTTCACAAAATTAATCGCTTTTGACACACAGAATTATTGTTTATTTCCATACATATATTTATTTGCAACGACTTTTTTCTCGATTTACATGCTCACATGTCTACATTAATCTATTGATGGTGAATCCTAATTACTTTCTATGCATATCGTGTGCCTTAAGAAAAATTAAAAAATACGAGGTGTTTTGAAATTATCATGGCAAATTTAAGATATTTTTGTCTAAACTTCAAATTCTGGTTATCAAATTGTGAACAAATACACAGGAACGCAGAAAAATTTTGAAAGGGACATTTGGAATCTACGGATTTTTGCAATTCCCAAAATGCTTATGTAATTTGTCTATAAATTTTTAAAAAAACGTATAAAATAAATTCAAAAACATATTGATCCATAAATTAAACTATTTAAAGATCAGATATTATGCAATTTGTAATTTAAGGTGGAAAAACAATAATAATGCGTGCATGTAGCAAATATAAGCTTATACTTAAAAGATAATTTCCTAACGAAATACACAAATTTTTAAATGAATAGTTAAAGTTTCAACCAAAAAGAATAATTTTCTACCAGAAAAGCCGAATTGCCAACCAAATACAAAAATTGTATTACTAAATAGTTGAAATTATTAGTTTATATTTGTTTCGATTCTAACAACTGTTAACTAATAATGGAATCTTTATACTACAGAGATAAATTTTAAGCAAAACTTTAGTAGTTAAATTTGCATCTCGAAGAATTGTTTTTAAATAAATAAAAAAAAATTTCTGATTAGGGCCACTCTTGCCAATTTTACATTAGCCTTTATTTTTTATGTGAAAAGTGACAAAAAAACCATACCCTATTTTTAGCAGCACAAAAAATTAAAGTTAAATAATAGAAATTCTTGAAAGCCTTAAATTTATTATAGAATCTTGAAATTCGTATACACAATAGTAAATTATGATATTTGATACTAAAATACATACATTCATAAAGGTCATTTCAAGGTCAACTTAAAAAAATTGAAACCTCCTTTTTGAGATCGGAAATCGATGGAGCGGGAAATTTCACGTTCAAATATGCAATTAGTTCATAGGTTTAATTTGACCTTGATGGTCACTCTAAGGTCATTGAAAATTGAACAAGATGCGACTAGCTGTAAAAGCAGCAGCTTTTGAAGGAATTTCATATCAATGGAAATTGTTTGCTTCAACAAAGTGCATTCAATGTCAATCTTTTGTTTTGCCTTTAAGATTACCTTACAGGTCATTTGAAGTTCACTACTGAATGTGCATTGTTGTGAAAAATGACTTCCATTGATATGGAACTTTTTCAAAAGCTGCTGATCTCATAGGTGTGCGGATTCTGTTTAAATTTTAATGACCATAGAGTGACGTTCAAAGTCAAATTAAACCTATAGTTTTAATACGCATTTAAGAGTAAAATATCATGATCGATCGATTTCCGATTTTAAAAAAGGGGGTTTCCATTTTTAAATTTGATCTTGAAATGAGCTTTAATTTTATCTCTAAGGTCAAATTAAAGACCTTGTTCAAACCAATACCTTCCATTGATATAAAATTTTGTTATAAGCTGCTGAATTCAGAGGTAGTCAACCCTTCTTTAATTTTTAATGAAATTAGAGGCACCTCATAGGTCACATTCTACTTATGACCTTAATACATATTTGAACGTGCAATGATCTGCTATATTAATTTCCGAAAAAGGGGGGTTTCCATGTTGAAAATTAATTGACCTTGAAATAGCCTTTAATGTCATCGTCAAGGTCACATTGAAGTTTACCACTGAATTCATCGTTAATAGCTACTTCTAGAATGACTATTCCATTATTAGCATAATAGTGAAATATAATAAAATTGATGATTCTTTTAATTCCAGAATAAAGTTTTGCAATTGAAAATATTTATTGTCGACAAAAACCTGATTATGTGTATGGATGAAATATTATTTAAATGGTTCAAGGTCATTCTTGAAGTACCTTTCAACGAGAAATCCAATAGTGTCCTTTAATTTTACATTGATCTCGCCGTCAAGATGATTTCAAGGTCGACTTTGTGTTTTTAAATGGGAAACCCTATCTTTGACATCGGTAATCGAAAGAGAGGGTAACTGTACGTTTAAGTATATACTCAGGTTATAGGTCAGGTGTGTCTTAGCAGGTCTGCTGAAGGTCATTCAAAGTTAAACAAGACCCGACTTGGATTAACGGGATAACCTTATATTTTTTTAGGTCAAGATCATTCTTGAAGTAACTTTCAACGATAAATCAAATAGCGTCCTTCAATTTGACCTTGAACTTTGCCTTAAAGGTCATCTCAAGTTCAACATTGTTTCTTTAAATGGGGACCCATATTTTCGACATCGTTTTCGAAAGAACGGGAAATTTTACCTTTAAGTGACTTTGCAGGTCAGCTGAAGGTCCTTCAAACGTAGCAAAGCTTGGGTTAATGGAACGGCTCTGTATTTCTTTAAGTCAATGATATTCTTGGTTTAACTTTCAACGAGGAATCCAATGGTAACCTTCAACTTCACCTTGAACTTAACCTTCAAGGTCATTTTAAGGTCAAATTGAAGAAATGCACTATTCAGTCACTCATTTACATAAATATATTCTGTTTTCACTAAAAGGACAATAAATCGACTTTACAACAGACTGTTCGAATCTCAATATCTGTTTATGCAATTAATTTAATTTGTAAAAATTTCCATTTTTCTGACTTTATTTAAAAATGCAAAAGTGTCATAAAAATTATTCAACTAAAGCTTGAAAAAAAGTTTTCTAATTTAGCATATAATAAATTATTTTATTTACTAATGAAATTGAGTATAACCGTTAAGAGTACGAACGAAGTGCAAACAATCATCATCTTTTCAAATTTAAGGAAAAACTGATATATGATTTACGAAAGAGTTTAATTAATGCTGTCATTAATTTTTTAATTAAATAATTTGAAATTAAATACATTTAAAACAAAAAGTGTTTGATTTTTAACTTTTATAAATTTTAGAGTTCAAGGATTCAGATTCGATTCCAAAAGTGCAAATACAAACAACTTTTTACATTAAAAGTTGTTCTTTTTATTTCGGTACGTTAAGTATCGTTGAAAAGCTTTAAATTTTATTTCAGTCTTGGAAAATATACATGTTTCAATTTTTTTAAATTTAAAATTAGTATTTAAAGTTTGTTACAACTTTCAAATATTTGCTGAAATGATTCGAATTTTAAATAATTTTTCAACTACAAAAAAAAATAATTTTCAATTTTTCCGCCAATCCAAAGGAAATTTTTTATACCTTTTTAAAGACTTTCTCAGTTTTTAAAACCTTATGGCTTTTTTCTTCAAAATCTGAAAAAAAATCTTTTTGTTTTAAATTAGACCATGGCTATTTGCACTAAAATTTCGGTACGAGTAGCCGAAATTTCTTGAAAACACACTTTTTTTTAAATTACTTGAAATTATTTCAAGCTTTAAATAAATTTTGTATTCTTTCAAAACCTCTAAATATCTCTTAAAATTACTCGAACTGTTCACTTAAGAATTAGTTTTTTTTAAATAAAGCAATTCAAATCGTTACGTGCCCAGTTTTAAAAATATTAGTTTTTGAAAAATGGTGAAAACTGCGAAAATCTCACTCAACGACACCGGCTTGGTGGTAGCGTTTCTGCTTGCAACTCCGCTGCTGTGTGATTCAAATCTTTTGGATAGTATTTTATGCATTATAAAAAAATTCTAGTTATTACTGTTATTTATTTTAATTTATTATTTATAAGGTAATATTCAACAATTACTTATAATTGCGTATAATTATTTTAATTAATAAAATATATATTATAAATTAATAATTACTAAAAGGTCAACCCCATAGCAACGGAGTCGCAAATTGATACGCTACCACCAGGCCAGAGTCGCTTTGTGATACACGTGCCGTGTGACTTATACTAGTGAATCAGTGAACGCAGCCGCAATTTTTGAAAATTATTATTTTCAAAACAGAGCGTTTAAAAAAAACGTCGACACGTTTCCAATGAAATTCGATAATTATTGTTCACTTTTTGATACTGTAAGTACAGTTCAATTTACAAAATAATCGAATAATTTATATTTACACAAAATGTTCTTTCTCAATCGTTTTTAATTTGTAATAGAATACATCTTCCAAGCCTGCATTTAAACTTATTTTAAATGAAAACTGTACGCATAAAAATAAAAATAAAAAATGGACAAATTTTTTAAGTAAAAGATTTTTAAACTACAGAATATAAATTAAATGATATCATAATTTAAGAAGATAATTCAACTAATTATTTCAAAAATTGTTAAAATCGAACTTGGACTGTCTGACCAAGTAGATTTCACAATTTGACGGTTATTAGATAAAATTTTAATTGAAATTTTTTTACAGATACAATTATTCAAGGGAGTTCTTATGCCAAAGGTCGGATATCTAAAGAAAAAAATTGTTTTTAAATTCCAAAAATGTTAAAATTCACACACAGAAAAACATTAATGTAACCACGTTTTTTGCTATTGAATATTTTCCGACCATCGCTTCTTACAAATTTTAAAAAATGATTCTAGTTTCATAAAGGCTGGCTTATTTTTGTAGGCAAAACATTTTTTTAACGATATCAATTAAAATGCAACTATTCTTTAAAAACTGGTAAAAAACGATAGTCAGAAAAAATTTAATTGTAAAAACATGGTTCAAATGAATGTTTTTTTGCTGTTGTGAATTTTAACATTTTTCATGAAAAATAATGTTTTTTATTTGAAATGACATCAGTTCTAATATTTTGACTACCTTTATTTTAAAAAAGGTAATATTCATAATTAATAGTTAATTAATAATTATTATCAATTGTTTATTATTAGTTAATAATTATTAAATTATAATTATCGATTAATTAATTATTTATTTAAAATTATTGTTTGCTACATATAGGTACAAATTCATTTTCTTTGAACTATTTTTTCCAATAATCTATACACCAAAAATTAATTTTATTGTCAAACAAAGGGCAATATAACTTTGAAATATTTTCTTGTAATTCAAAGTCAATAAAAATTATTTTAATATCAATGATCCTTGTGCATTATTGTTGTAAAATATTTCAAATATATGCCCATCAATGTATATCAATAAGGTGGTCCAAAAAGCATTGCAAAATTTTTCTCACTTTAAAGGGCAAGACGCCCCCCCCCCCCCCCCCGTTCCGAATCGGTGGGTGAAGAAAAAGCGCTTCTTGTTTTTTGTTTAAGCAGATTATGAGTCGTGTTGAGTG
>JAAAKG020174698.1:0-31376 GCA_010014905.2 Druon quercuslanigerum | reverse complement strand
CTTTAAAGGGGAAGACGCCCCCCCCCCCCCCAAAGTTTCCATTTACGGAGAAAAAAAATCCGTAATTTTTTTTTAGAAATTCAAAACTTGCCAAGTTTTTCAGGGATTTAAGAGAAATGTCTACGAAATGAAATCATACTAAAAAATTTCATTTCCAATCTACCCTTACCCTCCACGCAGCCCCCCAGATATGACAGAAAAATAAAATAATAAAATTTTTCGTATTAATGTTACTTTTCAGCAATTTCCGTCATCTTTCATATAGAAATAATTACAAATGGATGATTTCGAATAGTCACCATGATTTTTAAAACAATTTCAATTTGTTTAAACCAAATCTAAATTATTTAAACAATTAATTATTTCCCAAAAATCTAAAGAATGATCTATTTTCTGTTTGAAATGCAATACTTTGTAAATTTTTGGACTAGTTAATTCATCTAAAAACATTACGTAATAACTTAAACAATTACTTATTATTTACATTAAAAATTACTAAAAATTGAGCAAGAGATTTTCCTTTTTTAATGTAATATCCTATGCTATTTTTTGTTAAAAAATTATATAATTTTGAAAAATTTCTTTTTGTTTAAACAATTTTTATTTGCTGAAACGGTTTTTTTTAATAACCATAAAAATTGTAGGAAAAGTGATTATTTAAACAAATTATATTTTTTTAAACGATTAAAAAGTGGTAAATTTATTCATTTTATACACTATGCATCCACAAACATAATGGTATGTGTTCTATTTTATTTAATTTTTTTGTTATCGAAAAACCGATTACACAAATAAATATTGTTTAAGAAAAAAGAATTTTATCAGAATTAGGTTATTATTTAACAACATAACATAGCATACTAATTTTAAAAAAGTATATATATCTGGCCCAATTTTTAGCAAGTTTGAAAATAAAATAAATAATTTTACTACTCCGAACAATGACAATCAATTACATCACAATCCGAAAATGCAAATACTTTTTTTTAACTTTTCGGGAGTAAATAATTGCTCAAATAATTAACACTTGTTTAAACATTTCAAGATTGTTTAAAAAGTCATGAGAAGTACTTAAATTGTTCGTTAGTAATTATTTTAATGAAGAATTTTTGGGTCATTTCAAAATTTCCCCATTGTAATTACATAGGATTTTAAAGTGCCCAGTGTTGAAAATATTTTAACGAAATTATTGCGAAAACAGAAGGAATTTTCTTATGTAACGTTAAGGGATTGTTTTTAAATCCAAAAATAAATTTTTCATTGCTATTAGAACTTCGCGCAAACAACTTTTTTTCGGTACGGCCTAGTAGCCATCCTTTTAAAAAAGTTTCTGACGTTATTTTAAATCTGATGAAATCATTTTTAATAATCCATCTTAAATCCTTCATTGAAGTTTTGCAGTAAATCTGCGCTGAGTAGTTGGACAAAGTTTTGAAGGTTGAGAGTGACAAATAGTAGAAAAGGAAAAGTTTGAGTCGACTAACGAGTAAAGTAACCCGACATAAACTTGCTTGCGGCCAATGCAGGAATATACGTATATGTATTATAGAGACAGTTAGTATTTCCATCCACTGTGTGCAGCAATCACGCCCGTCTGAGAATACAATATGGAGTAATTCATTATCGCAGATAACGGAACTACTTTTTGCAATTTCACGCAGAGAATTGCAGTTTCACTATAGCTTGGAGCTGACAAGTTATTCTTGGTTCAAGAGAATACGACTGTTTCCTATTTGTAGCGAATCTCCTTCTGAATTGTACAGATCAAAATTTATATTGCGAGAGACATTTCTTCAAATGCTACAAAAAAATCTTTATTACATTCTTATCCCAATGAGAAAGTATTGGTTTAATGTCAGAAAAAATGACTTACAAAGTTGTCTGTTTGTCTGTCTGTAGTCTGTATTCTGTAGGCACGATAACTTTCGTGGGATTGATCAGATTGGATTTTGCTTTGACGCATTTTTTGAGGGCCTAAAAGAAGCACGAGTTCGTAAACCAGCTATTTTAGATAAAAATTCAAAATGTGAGCGCATTTTCAAAATATTTGAGACTATTTTTTTCAAGATTTTAAAATTCTATGTACGGCTGTTTATAGCATTTGTCAAATCCAAAAAAGCAAACCAGAATGAACATATTAAGCCAAAGAATGTATGATATGAAAAAAGTCAAGAGACGAACGTTTATTTTTCAAAGCCTGATAAAATTATCAGGAGAAATTTTTGAGTTTTTTCGAAAAGTTGAAAATTCAAATTTTGATCATACAAAAAAAATGAAAACTCAAGAAATCCATTTTACGGTCAATCTATGCAAGATATGAACAAAATGAACTTACTAAAATTGCGCACACTGAAAATATCTACAAAGTCATTAATTACTTTTCGATAGGATGAATAGTTTTTGCTTTAATCGTAAAAAACAACAATAAAAATAAAAAAATAAAGTTTTGGACAAACGGCACAGGCTATAAAAAAATAGGCAAACGGTGCTCTTGCAAAAAATAGCGACAGCTCATTCAAATTTGTAATTATTAAATTTTTATATGACACGCAGTTTCCGTTTTAATAATAAAAAAATTATATTCAAAATTAAAAAAGTAAATTTTACGAAAAACGACACAACGCACGAACTAAAATTAACATACTTATGTTGCCTGCCCCGAAGACCAAAGTTGTTTTACCAAAAAATATCTTCAAGTTTCTTATAAACTACAATAAGGTTTTATTACCAAACTTTTTGTCCTAAATTACATCTAAATTAACTGTAAACAAATTAGATTTATGGCAATACGACACAAAATGCAGTAAACTGTTTAATAATAATTTTTATTTTAATAGAATGCCCATTTTTTTCTTGATAAAAATAAGAAAGTATAAATACTTCAGTTTGTATACTAATTTATATCATAAAATAACAATAATATAAAGTTATTGAAATAATTCACATTTTTTAGGATAGCTTAGAGTCAAATTTAATGCGAAATTCGAAAAAAATAATTAATTGACCATTAAAAAAGAGATTTGTACTGACATGTTTGAACCTATACTGATAGAGTTGAACACAATGTAGAAAAGTTCGAATTTTTAACGAAATAGAGTCCAAAGTACTAGATACGTGATGAGAATGTGTTCGTTAAAGCCCAATGAGCTTTAACAAAAGAGAATTCACAATAATCAAATGAAAGCTGGCGATGCTTGGACCTTTCTTTTTAAAAGGCGTGTTCACAAATGTGGGATACATAGAAAGACCGAGCGCGTAGCGCGAAACAAATATATTATCGAGCGCGCAGCGCGAGAACGTACAGCCGTAGGCGCGCACACTTGCGAGCAGCGCGCGTAGCGCCCTATGAGAATGTTCCCCGCAGCGGGCAGATTTTTATTGTGCTTTTATTCACTATAAGAATATTACACATTATAAAAATAAATTTTCAAGGCATAATCTTAACGTAGGTTCAATGAGAGTCGGTGTGATAAAAACACAATTTGGTACGAAAAACAAATTAGTTGTTAATTTCTTTTTTACTATATTAGGATTATATTTCTTATTTTCAGTGCCAAAATGGTGGCTATCTCTACTTATTACTTTAAATAGTTACTTTAAAAAGAGCTAAGAATCTGTTTGAAAACGCGAATTTTTTATTTTCTCATTTGAAATTTAAATTTAAATTATTACTACATAAAGCACATTTTGTTGCATATAAACCGAATAACGAAAGAAATTTTTTTTAAATGAAATTTTTGCTGAAAAAAGGTTTAAAAAACTTATTTTTTATCCGGTTGAAAATGGACATTAAGTATTTTCTTTATTATTTAACGTTAAATTTTTTTTAATGTTTTAACTTATTTAATGAAACTGTTACCGATTCTGCTATGCGGAATAGCAAAGCTGTTACAATTTTTATAATTTTCTTTATTTTCAGACATTATTAAGCGCATTATTAGCGCGAGAATAATTAACATTTTAAAATAAAGTATACGGTTGTGTATAACTTCTTTCCTTTCTTCAGTCCTAACTTAAAATCACCACGCGGTTTCTAAAAAGAAACAATTGCTAGAAGACTCTATTATCAGTTGTTAAAATTCTAATTTTATGTAATTTTATTTCTAATTATCTTGAATAAAAAGTCTTAGAACGTTCTCTCAAAGTTGTCCCTTTTATTAAATTTTTTTTAGACAGCTAAGACAAGGTTCGTTATATTTGATGGGGCTAGAGAGTAGGGTGTTAGAAATATTACTATAAGAGTCAATATATCTAGTAGAGACTTGGAAAGCTGTGTGAGGTAATTATTTTTAATTTAAAATATTTTTGGCAGCATGACGTCGCGGTCATGCTAGGATAGGAGAAAATATCAGTTGCGAAAGATATTATAATCGTAAGATTGAGTCAAAAATATACAAATATTAATATTTTTCTGACGAAGAGTGTATTTTCTCAATGATATTCCATTATTTTGTCGAATGAAGATCTTTGAGTGTCACGAAACACAATAAACTGTCCAAAATTTGAGGTTAGAATACCCGATTCTGATCAGGAAGATCTGATTTCTTGATAAAGAGCAGTCATCAATCGACAAAAGAATGGAACAAGACTTAGAAGAAAAAAATTACAGTTGAGAAATATTAATATCCGTATATTTTTAACTTACTTCTACGTTTAGAATATATTTCTTTAAAATGGTCTGTATACCCATGACGTTATACTGAAATCCCCAAATTAAATTAAAGAGGGTTTCCGCGCTTTTCGTGTCTCTTCTTTTAATTGGTCAGCACCTGACGCGTAGAACGTGAAAAGTTCAAATAAGTGCGACATTATAGAGAAGGCCTCTATTTTCATGAGATAATTTTTTCATTTATCTGCTTGATATTACGTAAACTTTGACATAAATTTTAGCGACATTTTTAAGAGAATTTTGTGAAACATAAATATCTCAGAAATATAAGCTTTCGGCTTTAATCTAAGCGATAACGAAGACACGTAAGTAAAAAGCAACATAAAGCAAACAACAACGAGTACATTATCTGTTATTAAAGGTGAAGAAGCAGTAAAATATTCAGTAGTTACATCTTTAATCATATTCATTGCTAAAAAATTAAACAGTTTTTGACCTAATTTGAAAATATGAGGACTTTTTATACTCTGACCCTATCCTTGATGGTTATCTTCAATTCTATTGGTAAATATAATAATATATATGTATAATATTAAAGATTTTTTGTAGGCTTTATGCAAATCAAAATGTCTTCCGTTTATATGCTCAATTGTCCACGTTTTACGCAAATAGAAATTAAATTGAGCCCAGTACACGTCGGCAACTAAAAATTATGTTGCGAGATTTTTTTTATCATACAATTAGGTTAGTAGGCAAGGGTTTGTGGAGGAACCCCAAATTTTGTTGGAGTGTTCTTAATTTTTCTTTATTTGAAAAAATGTCAAATTTTCTGTTGAATTGTTTAAAATTTACTTTACTTCTGATTCCAACTACTTTCAAAAGAGATCAAATTTTCCTATGACGAGTAAATACATTCCAAGCGGATATAAACGAAAGGTATGACAGGGATATAAACACGAGAGGACATAAGTGAGAGCGGATATAAAACCCGTTTAAGTGTATGTCAAGTTTTAAGCATTTCTTGTTGAAATTATAAGAAACTGTCGACGTAGAAGGTTACGTACCCGCAAGGTTTTTTTCTGAATTGCATTATTCGATAAGAATGTTGAAAGTAGTTAAAGACTACATTACCAATTGAAACCACAGCCACAACTTATTGTATGCCAGGATAAGATTGTGTTTTCTAAGAAAAAACTAATCCGATGTTTCTTATTGCAGAGTTAAACTTACAGTTCGAATGCCTACCTAATGGCGCCCCAATTCCTGGAGTTCCTAGTTACAGACCTTCTGATTCTCCTGAAAGGCACTATTCAGAAAGGAATTCTTCTCCAGCTCCATCGTCTTCTGCTTGGTCTCCTCCACCTGCCGAATCTTCTCTTCCTGCCAGGTCTAGGTCTCGTCCACCTGCTAAGTCTTCTAAACCAGTAGGGTTGAGCAAATATTCTATCCGCCAACAACATTCTGTTGAGCTTGAATTTACATCCGAAGATCTCAGATCTCTTCGACTTATTCCTCGCAAGTATCCTGCCTGGATATTCGCACTTCGGAGGTACACTTTTCCCTCCAATAATTCACTTCAAGTCAGAACAAAAAACAAGGCCCTGAAACCCACGCCCACTGAAGAAAAAATTGTATTGTCAGCAAACAATGGGGACGTATTTGCAATATTGGACAAGCTATCCGCTCAGCATATTTTTCGTGGAATATATGTAACTGCAAATAATAAAACCGCCCGGGTAAAAATAAACATGGAGAGCGGTGCGGTTCAACGTTTGACAAAAGATGAAATCCTGGCGTCTCCTTTAGGAAATCAAAACTCAATCAAAAAGTGTTTTACATTTGTAAGCGCGTAAATCACTATGCTTCACATACGCTGCATGCACGTCTTTGCAGGGTCAGGCTTTCCATTCGTTTTTTATATTCAATGACTGTGCAATGCTTTAGAACTCGGAAAAATTACCAAATTACAAAGGGCAATTAGAAATTCTAGCACTTGTTATAATATGTTAAAATTATTTCATTTGAGTTATTAGCTAGTGTTGCTATCTGAGGGAGCAACTTTTGTAAGCGAGATTAGGTGTTGATTTTATGTCGCGACGCAACTTAAGGAAGTATTCTTACATGTAACTATTACAAGTTTCATAAATTAAAAAAGCACATTTAATCTGGAACAGTGACTCATTTATTCAAACAAAATCATAAATCACTGAACGAATTTAGTACAATGATTTTTTAGTTGATCAATAATTCATTAATATAAAATAAACAATTCTACTTTTGACCAAGTGAAAAAATTATGAGGATCTAAATTTTGACAAAATGGAATGCTTTCATCGAAGGTAAAATAGGTTCGAACACGATTTGAAGAAATTCAAACAAGTATTGAAATGACTCAACAAACCAAAAGATGATGATGTGGTATTATCAGAAGAAGCTGTGAAACGAATAAATTTGGGAAAAAAATATTTCAAAGGAACGTCTAAAGCAAAAGAGATTTAAGGCCCAGTAATTGCAAGCTTTCAGGAAGTATTTCTATGGATTCAAAAGAATTACATAGAAATTTCTATTGATCGTAAGGATTCCTTAGAATTTCATTATTTTCAAGAATTTTGCAGATAGTTCCGTTTGAATGCGGGTTTTAAAGGGATTTTAAAGAATTTGATGGGGTCAAAGTATACAATATGGATTAAGAAAGAATGATCAATCTTTGGAGTTTATTCTCTATAATATTCTAGGAATGCTCAGGGAAACTTTTATGCTACCTGAGTGGAAAGTCATGGAGCGGTGAATTAACTGAATATTCTTTCCTTTTTTCAAAGAAACACTAAATTCCTAATATCTTAAAAATCCGTCACGATTGCAGTATTTTAAAGCAATTTGAAAGTACTCCCGTGCAATTAAAGTTACTTAAAAAATATTTTATCAAATTTCACGGCATTTTAAAGATATAAAGGTTTTTCAGAGTATTGTAACGAAATATAAAATATTTTGAGGATTTCACTGAATTTTGTGGATTTTAAGGGGCTTCGAATTATTCAAAGTTATTTAAAAGGATTCCATAGAATTTAATAGTATTTCACAGAATATCAATGGCTTCACTAGTAAGACTTTTTAAATAAACAACCAAAGACTCATTATTATTTTAAATTTATTTCATGCCCTTTACACTAATCAACTGCTGATGCAATAGACTTATGCCACCTTTTTTGCATTCTTTGAAACAGTTGTTGAAGTCGATTTCCACAAAGGCTTTCAAAGCCTTCTAAATTTCTGATTGCATCTCTTCAATCAAGTCAAAACGATTGCCCCAACCTATATGTTTTTCTTTGAAATCTATTTTCGTAAATAAAAATAAAGGTCAACAACTGTTTCGCAGAAAGGAAAAAAGGTGTCATAAGTTTATTGTACCAGGAGGGTATTTCTCTGAAGGGCATGAAATAAATTTGGAAAATTAATAAACCGATGGTGTTTTATTTCAAAAATCTCAATATTTGTAGATCTGGTTCAAGAAATTTGCTGCCGGTAATAAAATTTGGTAAGTCTCTTATGTAGTTTTGAAAACACTAAGAAACAAGTTTTAGTTATATGAGTCAAGTATCCTAATTTTTAAGATAATATTTTTTTATCAGCATGAGGGTCTAGAATTTTGTTTAATTCTTGTGTCAAGCTGTTTAAATAATATAAAACCTAGATTGCTTAGCGCTTGATAATTTATAGCGTTTTGTCCTTAATTTTATATATCTTTTTATATAATCCTCCAGGAAATTAAATAATTATAATAATTCATTTTATATGTGTACGATGCGAAAATTTTCTTATTTGCCTCTAGCTTATTCTTCATTAAAATTACTCTTAGCTTTTTTTACGTATTTTGAGATGAATAATTTCTCTTTAAAATATGTTTATCATGTCGCGTATACTCGATAAGAGGATGCAGGATCTTCCACATTAATTTGGAGGATCAGTCAATATTGTGTGAGCCAACTTTTGCTTCCCTAAATCACCCGGAATAAATTCTGACACATATGGTTTCATTTTGTCATGTCAAGACTTTGTGATTTCCACCTTATGATACCGGCGCCACATTTTAAACCAAAAAATTCCCGATGATAGCTTCAGGTCATGCCACGCACACCCCGAGCATCTAGGGCACTTACTATCTGGTGTTCAAACTCATGCGGGAACGTGCTATATCCAAAGGCATGGCATAATGCGGCACTAAGAGTGCTCTATTAGCATCTCTGTTACTCTTACGGAATTAACATTATTATTGCTCCACTAAACGCCCCTTAGGGCAATAGAGTCAATTGTCGAGAATGAGAAGTGCCGTATGTACTGGAACTTTATATTCTCGACAGTTGTTTCTGTTGCACACTCCAGGCCGGGCATAGTTCTCCTTGACTTCGAGATGCGAAGAAAGTTCGTTATCGAATTTTCGGCACTAGCTAGAGAAAAAATCATAGCTAAGGAGAATGGAAAGAAAGAGAGGCATAGAGACTTTAAAAAGGAGTTGTGACGATTGTACCCGGAATCTCTTGGAGGTGCCAAGCTTTCAATGGTTAATGACCTGAAAAGCATCCCTGTGTGTGAACAATATGCTAAAACACTTGCGGAGACTCTGCAGAAGGCGGTCGTCGACATGAAGTCAAATTTAATGGAACTACACGTTTCTGAGTGCATCCTAAATCGCACAATTACAGACTCGAGGTCTGACATCGTTCTCAAGGGCATTGAGAAATAGTCTTAATTTGCGATCAGATTCTCAGCTCCGACCGAGTAGAAAGTTTTATCAAGGAGATAGAAAAGGAGGAAAATTATAGAGAACTTAAAAAGTAACTACCACGATTTTCACCTAATGTTCAATTAAAGTTCTTGGCTTCGTGATTGGTGCTCTTAAAAGGGCCAATCTGTCGCTGTTTCGTAATATTGAAGATGAATATTGAATTTCGTAATATTGTTTCGTAATACACTCTTGTCAAAAAATTGGAATTCTTGTGTCGTTTTATGTCTTCAAGCTACACGAGGATTTCGCTGGCCTGTCATTGTGATTGCATCACTCCCTGTTATCGCGGTTCTACTGGAAGCTAGTGTTATGGTTATGGATATCAGTTGCTCCCAGAGAAACTCATATGCTTTCCTTGTTAAAATTTAATAATTTTTTCATTTTAAATTACAAACATTTGAAACTGTAGTTATTCCTGGGAATTTTTCCTATATAGATTCCAAGGTCTCTCTGATATTTGACACAACATCAGCTATTATGTCGTCAACCCATATATGTTATTTTTATATTTTTAGGCCAGGATTGTTTTATCGACAAGCAACTTCAGCCAGCCACATTTGCTTTAATACTGACACCCGATAGATTTTTAAACCACTGATTGTTCAGCTTGATGTTATAAAATTTTTTCCTAACAGATTCTGAATTACTAACTAGGTTTAAAATTTTTTTCCGGCATTTGTATCTGTGTACTTTAATATCCTTGAAATTTAGTGTGGATCGGTAGTCATGGTGCCATTCTAAATTCAAAAATCAAATACAATTTTTTAGTTATCTTGTTGATTTGCAATTTGAAAAGCGTTAAACTGCAGGCCTTTAAGCACGCGTTTTTAGTTTTCATTGTAATTCGAAGCACAGCGTATATCTCTACTTTTTCGTTAAAAATTAATATTCTTAATTGCACAGAAATTCATTGTTGAGTAAACATATATTTATATCTTATCTTTCTTTTAATTTAAAAAAACGATGTTATTATCATTGTGCAAAGTTTCAGTAAATATTGTCTTTCTGGAAATTACAACTGACTTACGTCACCGCTCTCGTCCGACCTTCTACAAAGGAGCGAAAAAACACATGGGATTATAAAAATTTTGATATCAGTGTTACTGAATTTAGTAAGAGCATTTTTATTCTTGAAAACTGACTCTAATTAAATGTAAATATTTCAAAAGGACAAGCTGGGCGCGTATAATCTGTATAATAATCTGTATAATATGAGTATCATATAATCTAGTAAAGCATCAGAATATTCGATGCTTACTTCTCTAATAAAATTCTTCATTATAAATATAATAATATAATACACCTATAATTTTAGAAGTGTATTTTTTGTCGTATTAAGCTATACGAAAACAAAAATTTTTGCAACCTAATCTGCATTATATTCGGCACAAATTTTAGATACATACTTCATATAACTTTGTCCGAAATATGTACGAATTTAGTTTCAATTTGTTACGGACGAATCCAAAATGCGTGTTTTAAAAAAGGACAAACGTTGTTCTAGGTGAAAATTAGGCTTCGAAATTTATTTTTTTATTTAGACCAGAGTTTCTTCAGATTTTAGATAGTAAACTTCCTGTAGAAAAAATATATCTGCCTGCCTGAGAGCATTTTGAAATTTTTAAGAACAGCTTAATTTTTACAGCTTTGAGAAATTAATATTTTTATTAATAGGCACGAAATAACTTTTTTAGATATTCCCGGAATATCACGAGGCAGATAAAAATTATCCGTCTGCGAAAAATTGTAGTTGTCAATTATTTGGAGCGTGTTTTCCAACTCCAACAAATTAATATCTGTGAAATTTACTATGACATTATCATGAGTTAATGATTATGGTTAAATTTTTAACATTCGAAAAAGAGGCACCGGCAGTAAAGCACATTTTTGATCTATGTAAGCATTGCTGTTAATTTGAAATTTAAAAGAAAATTAGGAAGAATTTCTAGATTTGGCGATAAGTTCAATGCAAGATTTCGAAAATTATAATTATCTTTAGGCTGGCTGGAATGGTCCGTCAGGTTTATCAGTGGTCGTTGTGGTCAGACACAAATTCAGATGAGGGTTAATTAGTAAGGCTCACGCTAATTCTGGACATAGATTTCCAATCTAAAGGTCCATTCATTTGTTTAATAACCTTAACGGAAGTTTTATGACATCATAGTTGCAGGGCCTGTATCAGTTCGCGATTATGCAACTCGCATATCAAGTGTTTTAGTTTTGTGAAGTTTTTTACCCTCCCAATTAAATCCAAAAACAGCATTGTTTAAATAAAAATCTAGTGCTACTGTTTTTGATATACCTTTTTATTTAAATTTGTTTAATATTATACAGCTTGATTCGATACCCGAGGGAAGTTTTATCAAATCTATTATTTAAGTTTATTGAGCTTAATTAAATGTTTGATAATTAAGTTTAATCGGTTTCAATAATAAATATCCTATAAGATACATGTCTATCTCCCTTACGAAAACCAACTCGGGCTAAAACCAAAATCCAAAAATCAAACTACGCCGTTTCCAGGGCCCAGCATCTAGGCGCCACAGAGAGCGCAGTCGCGGTAGAGCTCGCAGGTACCACCCATAATAGTGGCGAAATTGATATATGCATCTCTAAATTTAAACATTACCTACTGTTGCGCATTTTATCAGAAACACCTATACGCACATTTAACATTCTTTATTCTGTATAGTTTAGCCACACTTTAAGATACAGATAAATTACAAAATTTTGTGTCCAGAATTCACTGATGCCATGCAAACACAGACGCGTAATTGAGGCTCCGTTGACGAACCTAAATTTTAGTATTAACGTATAACCTTATAGTGGGAAAGTTTCTTACGTGCTGAACATCTCAATACAAAATTTGGGCCATCAATCACCATATCTAAACCAGTTGAAAAAAAAGTCGACGATCAATTATTTAAATATCTGGATTCCCAAAACTTAATAGATCTAATTCAATTTGGCTTCCGGGCAAAACACAGTACACTAACAACAACTCTTAAAGTCACTAATGATTATAAAATGGCACTAGAAACTACAAACTTCTCCTGCTTACGTTTAAGTCCTTTGGGCTACCAAGCGTGACATTCAGGTGATTTGAATCATACTTGAATAGTAGGTTCCAACGAGTTAAAAATAATAGAGGCGAGCAGTCTGACTGGATGGAGGTAGTATGTGGTATGGTATGAGATTCCATGCTTGATCCTCTGACCTCTCCTTCTTAACTTATATACCTCGAATCTTGGTAGAGAGCTGAAACGTTTAAAGTATTTCAAGTATGTTGATGACTTTAAACTTCATGATTCGGGTCCTGTTGCTTCCTTAACACACCTTCTTGCTCTCGTGCAGAAAAATATTAATAGTGTAGCGCATTAGGTCAGTATTAATCGGCTTTCACTTAATCCTTTTAAAACGAAGGCAATTGTAATTGGTCCATTCCCTTTCTTAACTTCTGAAGCGATAATGACTCTCTTGCCAGTAGAGATCAGTCGACGGATTGTAGATTCTCTTGAGGTTTTAAGAGATCTTGTATACATATTGAACGGAACCATATCCTGAAAACAGCAGGCAACCGACATCTCGAGGAATAAATTTAGAATTCTGCACCAACTTAGAAGAAACAAAGAATCCTTGCCTGTGTCCACTCATATACTTATGTTTAAGAGCTTGATTCTGTCACACTTTGATTTTGGTTGCATAGTATATCATGACATAACTGATAAACTTAATTCGAAACATGAGAGAGCACGTAATGCATGTATTCATTTTATGTATGACACTGAAAACCGAAAATATATTTTCAATATTTTTAAATTTGTTGACAAACATCCTTCTGCCCTGTCCAAACTTCGAGAAAAGAAAAACGGTAGTCATAGTTCCAAAGCACTAAACATGTAAATAACAACGGTCTTTTACAGTTAGTGTCATCTGACGTTGGAACAAACTCCCTGCGTCAATTAGCAAAGCGCCTTTCTATTTTCACTTTAAAGAGCTTTTTATATGTATCTGACTCATGTTGACAATCCTGCTCTAGAAATCACTCATTGGTAACTCTCACATATAAGTCAGCGCCTCGATATCTCCGACACATGTGACATCTAAACTTATATATCTCTCGCGGTTTATAGGTTTTGCGACCGATTTTGTGACCTATATTTTGTTCAATCTTATTACTATTATCTTTATTATTCTTACCCTATTCCTCAGAAGGATACTCATAAATTGCGTGAATAATCTCTCAAAAGGTCATTATAATTATAATATTGAGAATCGACATTATCTTGTGGAATTTACATTATTAGATTTTTAAAGTTTTGCATGACCTATTATATATAGTTTTGTGACCTAGAACACACTACATAAGTTTTCTATGTAAAAACCAACTTCTTCTAAAACGTAAAATATTCGACTGATTCTTATCAAATGTAAACATCTCATATATTAATGCTTGTCTCCTGAAATCTGAAAATAATGTCGCTATTTCACACTAGAGAAGCTAATAAATTACTGGAATAGTCTTTAGTTATATTGTTGGTTGAATTTTTTATTAAAACATTCATCAGTTCTTTCTTAAATTGGGAAAGATGAGGATTGTCAATACTCTGGTGTTATTCTTGGCAGTTATTCTCAATTTATTTGGTAAATACAATTATATAATATATGTACCATTGCAATTACATTTTTTAATCTTTTAATCTTTTTAAACTTAAAAGCCAGTCAAATCTTTAAATAGCGGAAAAACCTTTAAATTCCCATGAAATCTACTTTCTTTCATCACAATCGCTTGCAATATCAGAAGTCAAATGTAATTTCTGAAATCCTTTGAAATCTATTAAAATCTTGTACGCGTCATTTATAAATGACATCACGCACTAATCTGGGAGGAAAGCGTTAAGTCTGAGAATTTTTCTGTCTTTGATATAGTATTAAGTGGATAGACGGAAGGGTAAAAATAAATAATAATATGGCGTGACGAAATTCATAATAGGCGCTGTAACATCTGTTGACATATTATTAATATCTGATAAATTCTTGAAGATCTCTTGTAATCTATTTAAACCCCTCAAAATCCTTAAAATATGGAAGTCTGGCGTTATGAAAAAAAACTTAAAACACATCATTTGAATTTTGATCAAATATCTAGCAGTATGAAAGGATAAACTATGAAAGAATCAACAACTTTTTCTCTGAGCAAATATATCAATTTTGCCATGAAAAGCTTGAAATAAATAATTTTGTATAAGTTTCTTGTTAACCAAAGGAAATGCGTAAGAAAAGCTGTATTTTTTCGCCTTGAAACTGACTCTTATAAAATGTTTTTATAAAAATATTTAATATCTGTAGCCTTTTCTAGCATTAGCAGGTAAAACCTAGATATGTAAATCAGAATGCTATTGAATAATAGTCCAAAAGCGACAAAATAAATATGTAGAAAAAATATATATTAAACTGTATGGAATTAACCCTATATAAGATACGATGAGTAGTTCAATAAAAGTTAAAATCGTTTTTGTAATAGATTGCTTTAAACTATTCTTTGAAATCTGTTAGGAAGTTGTATAAAAATAATCAGTACACTATTTATAATAGCACGCTATGAAAATTTCTATTCGCTGCAGGGCCCTCTGCATATTTTTGTGACCTGTTCCATACAACATATTGCTACGCTTATCTTTATATATAAAAATCTCGTCACGATGTTTGTCGCGACTAAACTCCGAAACTATTTAACCGATCTTCATACAATTTTGTGTACTGTGTGTAATTTGGTCCAACTTGAGGAATAGGATACTTTTAATGTCGATGAATTACCTCAATATTTTTTTATTGCAAATTACATTATTTTATTGACTCTTCTACATTTTAAGTTTTTATGCAATAATATATGTACTAAGATTTTAGATTTTAGAATTAATTCAAATTATTATTAAATATTTTAGGTAAGTAAACAAGATTTAATCTAAATTCAAAAATTTTTCAAGATATTTAAAAAAAATGTAATATATTTTTAAGGATATCTACTAATTTCCGCAGATTACAAGAGATTTAACATACTTGAAAGAATTTAAGAATATTATTTATATTTTAAAATTACTTTAACATCCTAAAATTCATTTAAGTTCCACCGAAATTCCTTAAACATTCTTCTAAATTACTTAAAGTCTCTAAAACTCATTTCAAATATCTTAAACTCTTTTTAATATTTTTAAATATTAACTCTTTTCCAATTTCTTGACATTTTTTACAATCGTCTAAAATAATTTAAAATATTTGGTGGATGTCATATAGATAGAAATTAGTTTGAATGATATCACATTTTAAAGAGGCAGGGTTGTTAAGAAAATCTTTTTTATTATTTTCTTTAATTTTTGTAAATGTGGAAAAAATATAATTTTGGGAAAACCCTACCTTTCTTATTTTTCTAAACATTTTTTGAAAGTTTCAACAGAACATGAGCCGCTTTTCATAGAATTTTTGTAGGCTTGCAAACTTTTATCTTAACATTTTTTCTTATCTATCATTGTTTCCAAGAAAAGTAAAAATTTTATTTGGAACAAAAAAGAATTTTTCTAGCTAAAAAAGTAATTTAGCAAGCATCAAATTTGCAAGATAGCTTCATTAACAAAGTACAAGTTACAAAAAAATTGACAAAAAATTTAAAGGTTGTTCTTTTTTAGAAAATATTATTTTAAGTTTTTCCGAACAACAAAATTCAAATGTGAAATAGATTCGGTTCTCTGAATGCTTTGTACCCTTAAAGGTATTTTATAAAGAAGCAGTCGTGAAGCTGTTTCACAATATGTTTAAACAAATGAACTGAGATCAATATAGTTTGAACTACATGAAAATCTAAACCATTTTCATTAAACTGAACAGGCACACCTTTGCTCTTTATTTTAAGATTTAACAAACACTTTGGTCGGGTGGCGAGGTATTTGATCAATTTTGCTACCTTCGCACAATAAGGACTTGCAGCTACATTTTATAGAACTGAGGACTGTAGATCTTATATTGAAGTACACTCAACTTCCAGTTAAGTCAAAGCTCAGTTATGTCAACGATCAGATATATCAAAAAGGACCGCCCAATTATTTCACATCCCCTCCACTTAGCAACACGTGATACTTAGCAGGACAGAAACAGATACACGCGGCACTCGTATAAAGCGCACTTGTTCATCTTCTTCGCCCCAGTAGGCATTGGTGGGGATAAGTGGAATTTAACGTAACCGAACTGTTTTCATTTTAAAGGCATTGACTTAACTGCAAGTTGAGTGTACTTCACGAACACTTGTAGAGTCATTTCAAATTTATTTATTTTGTTATACAAAATGTATAACATTTGTACAAGGTTGCATCTCATCCCAGACTATAAAAATAATTCAAGAAAAATTAATGCACTTTTTCCATATACATTTAAAACTAAAGCCGCCTGAAAACTAATGGAACACCAAAATACGTTTGTTTATTTAAATGAAATTTAAATCCTCTTTTTATTGTTGCAGAATTGAGTTTGCAGTTCGATTCTTCACCTAATGCTGCCCCTACTCTTAATATGCCTCTTGACAGACCCGCTAATTTCCCTATCAGACATTCTCCAGAAAGAACTTTTCAGAGACCTAGATTTGTTCAGTCTGGTCCACCTGCCGAGACTTCTTTTAGTTTCAGAATGAGATCTCCTTCTCCAAGGCAACCTTTTTCTCTTTCATATGCATTTTCACACGGATTTACACCTGAAGATCTTAGATCTCTTCGACTTATTTCCATCAAGTATCCTAACTGGAGATTCGAACTTCGAAAGTACACATTTCCTCAGGATAAACCAATTCAAGTCAGAATAAAAAACAAGGTCCTTAAGCCCATGCCTGCAGAAGAACAAATTGTATTAGCCACATCTAATGGCGACGTCTTTGCTATATTAGGGAAACTATACAGAGACCTTGTTTTTCGTGGAATATACACACCTGCAACTTTGGGAACAGTCCGGGCGAAAATAAACATGGTGAGCGGGGCTGTTGAGGAATTGACTAAAGACGAAATAGCGGCATCTCCATTAAACAACCATAACCGAATCTCAAAGTGTTTTAGATTAGAACGTGTGTAAATCAAAATTATTTATAATGTAAAATTAATTTTTAAATCTGCCTGCTCGGCTTCGCGACATTAATTGTTCTATTTTTAAAGTTTTTAACTTCTAACTCAAAGTTTCGGATCTTTTGCATTCTACATTTATGAAGCCTGTAAATAAAAAAATATATGAATTAACCTTTTTTAGTGTTATTTTTTGCAGGTCTATTTCTGTTAGTTATTATGAAAATATGCTCAGCTCGATTTTTTTAGTTTCAATGACCGTAGAAACTTTTCTCGGGCCGAAAAACCGGAAAATTTGTAAAAAAAGGCCACCCTGCTTTTCTTAAAGCCTCTTCACGACTTTAACGGATACATGCTCATCAGTTGTCTCGCCCTGCGCGCTCAATTAAAGTTTGTCCAATTTCGATATTTTCTATGGCAATTTGAACTTCATTATACAAGTGTATTGGTTCATAATTTCTTTTACCTTCATCTGGGACTGCTTATTTATAGGTAGCAAAATAAAATAAAAATTGTATCCCTTATCATTATTTCAGGTAAGTTACCCGGGTGTAGTTTCTAAAAGTACTTACCTAGGATTAATTAGCAGTTACGTATACCCACGTATTTTGACTCGCCAATTACAAAAATAACAGCGAACATAAATGAAGATTTAATTTTCAAGGTCAAATCACCAAACAATTAAATTGTTCTATTTATTAAGTTTATAACATGAAAATATCATAAACATTATTTTAATATTATAATAATGCTGTGCGTTAATTATCTTGACATAATTTTGTTATACTGATTCACCCTAAATTTCCCATGAGACTAACCTTTTTGATGAACGTTCATTTGTTTTCAATTACTGTTTTTGCTGTAAATGCTTATTCATGGCCTTAGCTGAGTGATTATAAGACACAAATTACAAATTTCTACCCACTACCGTGACTTTGAAAATTTAAAGATTAAAATTTTGAAGATTTAAAGGAGCCCTCAAGTATTGTGACAGATTACAAAAGTCCTTTAAAAAGATACCTGTATCTACAAGAATTTGAAGCGGCGGGCAGGTTTGCAGTCGAGTGCACGATAGGGGGACCTACAGCTTCAGGTGATTTCTGACCCACCAGAACCTCGGTAGGGGTACATGGAAGAATTTTCAGAGGTACCGGCTCAGCAATCGAACCCCGGATCTCTGAGGAGAAGTGCAAGTGTCTAACCAACTGAGCCAACGAGGCTCTATAATTTATTAAAAATTTTTCACAGGCTTAAGATGGTTATTGCAAAACATTTCAAAGGCATTTTTGGTTAGTTTGATTTTATGTGGTTTTTGGACTTTTTTTCACCGGACTGTCCCGGTATATATCACCAGTGACGGACGCATTTTTATGATTCAATCAAGTGATCTTATCTCATGATACTCACTTGAGTTTGGCCCTGACAATGTATATCATTTTCATAATATTCATTAGTATTAGAAGAAACGAAGATTCATTGTTCGATAATATATTTATCTTGCGCTACGCTCTCAGTTCTTATATATCCCTCACACTTATCTAAGTATCAAAAACAGTAATAATAGTGATTGCGAATTCTCTTTTGTTAAAGCTCTTTCGGCTTTAACGAGCATATTCTCATCGCGTTACACACTTGTCCCTCAAATTTTATATCATTTCCACAAATATACATTATTACAGACATTCAGACAGACTTTTATGTGAATTTACTTCACAGATGTTAACTAGTGTCCAATAATGTCTGATGTAACTAATAGCATAATATTAATCGGAAAACATCCTAATAATTTTAGTCTCCATTAGAGGAATAGAACAGAAAAAACAGAGGTTTCCATTGGCACCCACTTTTAGTTCCAGAGGAGCTGAAACAAAAATTAACCCCACTTTCTGAAAAGCAACCCAAAACGATAAATGAGCTCTAAATGACACCACACATGGGATTCGAAAGGGTCTTAATTCAAAATGAGCCTATTTCCAAAGTACCTAATATTTTATTTTTTCACTTGGACATATGTTTAATTAATAACACAATATTTACCTTAAAGCACACATGTAATAGAACTCTGATGGACATATAGTAGCTTAAAAAAGATAATTAAATTATCATATTTAGGGTCGCAATTTAAATAGAAATAATGAATTGATAAATATCATTTGCAGGTTATGTAACAAACTTGTAAATATAAAGGCTTATTCATATGCAAGAAAAATTCCGTCGTAAGTCATCGGCAGTGTCCCCAATCTTAGGACCTTTTTAAAATGCGCTTGCGTCGCCGACAACCCGATCGGTCACTGTTAGCGCGCCAATTTTGAATGATATAAATATTCAGATTTAATATTTATAATAAATAATAATTAGGAAATGTCCAAATTGAATTTTTCTAAACCTAAAATAATATTTTGGAGTGACAGATACAAAAAATTTGATTTCAATGAAAAAGAGCTTATGAATGCTGAGTTCAGAGAAATAAATAATTTTTGTTTGTCGCAATGGGTAATTCTTAGAATAATATAACTGAATTTCAAAACTCCTCTTAATTAAGAAAGTTGGAATCTTTCCAGATTTTATTAACAAAGCATCCTCCGTTGTTGTCTCCAGCTGCTGATTAAATAAAAAATAATTTTTAATCAAATGCATGCATTTTAAATGAAAAAAGATAAATTGTCAACATTAATTGAAACAGATAAATTTGCAATTAAAAAAAATTAAACTTAAGTTTTGAAATTAACTCTCAACAGGAGATGAATTTTCAACTAAAATAATTGAATAGTTAACTGGGATAGTTGAGTTTAAATCCAAAAAGATAAAAAGAAATACAAATTACATTGCATGCATTTTCCAATCATTATTTATCAAAAACATTAAATTTTAATATGATCATCGATTGATAAATTTATTCCTGATGCTCACATGTAAAAATAGGTAATTATCAATAATATTTATTTAATAAAAAAGGAATCTTACATTCATCCTCTTGAAATTCTTTTCTTGCTTCAAAAAAATACTCTGTGTATGTTTTCAACTCATAAAGTACTTATAACTCCTGAGTCATGTTTTTGCTGTTTTGGAAAAAAGTGCAATTAGATATGCTACTTTTTAAAAGTACAAATAAAGTATTAGAAGTGAAGTAGGGTCGTTGCAACAGCCAGATTTCATTTGTTTTCTAATTTTAACATGAAGGGTATAAAAGAATAACCAATTTGACTGTATATAAATAAATGTTTTTAAAGTCTCTATGCTCTTATTTAATTTAAAACAACTCAAGGTTACTGTAATATTTTAGAATATCAATAACGTGTTAGTCAATTTTCTCCGAAATAAAGTATTTAAGCCACATTTTCTTTCACCAATGTAAACACTACCTGTATAATTTATTATTGATCAATGTCATCTTTCCAAAGACACTATTCAAAAAAAGATTGTGTAAATGCAATCAAATATAATTATTTTATTCTCTATTCTAATTTTAAAAAATATGAAAACTGCAAAAGCCTTTTTATACAATATAAAGAATCCCCTTCTTAATTGCAAGAGAGTGAATGAATTTGTTGCGGAAAGTGATAAATAATGTCAAATATTTAATTTATTGGTCAATATTTGTTACATCTACAAGGTGATTCGGTATTTTTAGAATAGCGAATTCGAAAATCCCGCCCTTAACAACTAGACTTTGCAAGCGGTTGGTTTGTGAATTCGCCTTTATGCTCTTCTTTGTCTCTGCAGGTATCTATTGGAGCTCAAGTTCCTAAGGACAACAAATTTCATTAGAGTCGCAACATATCGGAGGATATACTGAGGGTGTTAGTTTAAGTTTGCCGATCAAAGTTTCAGTCCATTCCCAAGCTGTTTTATTGTTTGTATTACCCATTGCTTTAGTTGTATGCCCAACTACCACCTTTATGCGAAAAATTTATTTTGCGAGTCAAAATTATGTCCAAAATTAAATCAATAGTCGTCGTTGGGTGGAGGACCTGGCTATAACGCCAGTGTCGCCAAACTTCTGTTAATTAGGGGGTGGGAATGAGTTTGAGCTGGAACTGAGAGGGTCATAGCTGGATGGTGTTTTATATTTAGAAGATCTTTTTATTCTATTTCTTAATCTATTCTGTATACTATTCTTAATCAGCGTTATATTATATAGGACTCGCGCCTTCTTTCCGAAGACGCTTCTATTAATTAGTAATAAAAAAATACTAATTAAGGATTGTTTGTAAGCGTGTGTCTCTTATAGTTGACGTTTATATGAGCGGATTTGTGACTACGGTCTGGTGTAGTGTTAGGGAAGATTCATGATCTCGAAATTTTCATTATCAATATGTGGTTTTCGGTAAAAAATAGGAAAATTTACGATCTCTTAAGGAGAACAATAGAAATAAATGCTGGATTTTTAGCGTATTTAAATCAGTTTTCAATCTAAACATCTTGTAAATTCAGCTTCATTTTTTTTCTCTTAAAATAATAATTTTGGATCTTTCTTCTGATTTTGAATTAAAGCAAATAAATTATGTGTGTGAATGTATTCTTTGAACATTAATGTAATCTCTTGTAAATAAATTATATTGCTGGAGGTCACGTTAACGATATACAGGTTTCACAAAGCCATCCTATCATTGTGTAAATGAAGTCTAAAATATTACACAATCGCATTCTTTTAAAAAACTTTTTATACTGACAGGCTTCTAATTAATTTAGATGAAGAATTAATATATCTTTTAGAATTACTTAGCAAATTTTTATTTCACAATTTATGTTGATATTTTCGGACAAACTTTATCAAAAACATATATTTGCAATGTTTTTTCTTAGCGGTGATTTACCATCAATGTAACCCTAGTAACAATAAATATGTTAACGAAAGTATTCAATTAATCAATAGTTTAAAACTATTAATATATAATCTCTGGAACTAGAAAACATTCTAAACACGCAGAACCTTATTCCCAATGTTTTAAAAAACCATTTTTGCTGGAAGGATTTTCATGTTCGGATCGCTGCAATATCCATCTGGCAAGTGCCTTATCGTGTTTTTCCCAACCGGGTATGGCTTCGCGCTTAAAAGAACTGATCATAAAAACAATTATTTTGACCAAGTATTTTGGATGTAATCAATGGTTAAGTTCTTGATAACCATCCTGCATTTCCCTTCCCTTACTAGTAATGCCATAGTCGGCCTCAGCCGAAAATTTGATCACGAATTTTCTTCATTTCCCGAAGTCCAGGAGAACGATCTCAGGCGAAAATTGTATATCCAATCAATTTGACACTTCTAGTTTTGGAAAATTAACTCTGTCTCTATTGAAGCGTTCGACAGGACAGGGTCGCGACCAGCATCCTAAGAGCGACAAAGATGGTAGTGAAGCACTTTTAGGGCCGCATTGTGTCTATAGAGACATCACTCAGAATGTGCATGGAACGCTTTCTACATGCGTCTTTTAGAAGTGAGGCACCTATGTGAGTTCTTCAATAATTTCCAAATTATTTAATTAAGTTCATACAAAACCCTACTAGTAAAAGGTCAGAGTTTATTTATTTTTCATAAAGTAAGCTTCCTGAAAAAACAATATTCCTGATTGCTATGGAACTGCAGCAAATTTTTAAGAATAACTTCAATTTCACAGTCTGGTGCAAAAAAAAATTTTCTGATGATGGCCTCTAAATGGTCACAGCTTTTCAGAATTTATTTGTTTAATTCGAAAATAGTTTTAATGGATTACCGGAACTCCCTTTCTTCAATAAATTAGTATTTTCGGCTAAGGGTCAAAAGACATTTTTCTAGATATCTCGAGAGTATCACGAGGCAGATAAAAATTATCCGTCGTCGTATGATAGCAATGCATAATGTGCAATGTTTTTATTCAACTTTGGATAAATAATTCGCATATTAACTGTGACATTATCATAGGTTATTGATCATCACTATATTTTTAAATTCAAAAATGAGTTCTTGCGATAAGTAGAATCGTATTTGAAAATTGCTTCTAATTTGATTTTAAAAAATAGGAATAATGTTATACATTAAGTGATACTCTAAACGCAATATTTCCCAAATTATGATTACGACGGGAAATTTTGATAAAGTTTCAAATGGTGTATCCATGTAAGTTGAGTAAAAATTAAACAAATGACGGCATCAGTTTTAATTTCACTAATTTAAGTAAAATTTTAATATCATTTATCAAAATCTAAGAATTTGTGCCCTAAGAGATATATTAATTTTTCCACGAAAAGTTGAAATACGTAATGTTTTAAAGTATCTCGTCAAGAGCCCCATTGCGTGAAAATAGCTGACATTTTTAGATTTATCCACATTCTTTTCCTTGAAACATACTCTTATCAAATGTAAATATAACAGAAAGACATGCATATTACATGAGATATAAAATATAAGGTGTCTATTATACTTTGCACAAGCTAATGAAACAGCAGAGTGTTCATTAGTTATATTGTTGATCAAATTCTTTAATAAGATAATCATTAGCTTTTCCTCAAACTAGGAAATATGAAGATTGTATATACTCTGGCCTTAATCTTGATGGTTATCCTTAATTCATTTGGTGACTATACTCTATATAACGTATACATAATTTTAAATCAATTGTCTTTTAAGCTTTGCAAAATTGTAATTTGAAATATTTAATCCGGATATGTGGCTGATTGATTATTAGTGATGAGAGCTTCCAGTACGTTTTTAAATGAATAAAATATATTAGTATAAACGTATAAGATATTGGTTACAGATTTCTCTAACTTGAATCTGAAGCTTTCAAATGTGTACCGAAATATCAACATTTTCCTTTAAAATTATTTCCAGGAGCCTGGGCCCATTTCCGCGAATCCCATTTTCCAAATCCATTCTCGGTGTCAAAGTGAGTTCGGCGACACTCTCTCCCATTCCAGGTGCCCAGCTCCTTTTTCGTGTCCTTTCCCAGTGTTATTTTCAGTTTCTAAAAGATTTCAGTAGGTCAATTGAAATACTCTTTTATAGAAGTTCATTCATACTGGTTATTAAATGACAGATTTATTGAAGCCTGTACAATGGTGTACCCAGCCCGCAGTGTCTTTTTAATAAATCACTTTCTCGTAGTTTTTAATCAATTCGTGAAACGAAAAAATAAAAATGATTTGAAATAAAGTAAAATCCTACTTATCAGTAAACTAATCAAGCAGAGTCATCTGCATTTAATAATTTAACATGGACACACTGGTACAGGCATCAATAAATCTATCATTAGATAAACACGTTGCAAGTGGTTGATAAAGATTTTGACAACTACATTGGCAATTACAACCGCACTGGCAACTCATGATATAGAAACATACCTTTATGCGCTTTAGAGAAATTAAATCCTGTGTTTCTTGTTACAGAATTAAGTTTACAGTACGACTTTTTACCTAATGGTGTTCCTACTTCTCACAGAACTTCTCCGGAAAGAACTCTTCAGAGACCTTCATCTGGTAGCTCTCGTTCAACTGCTGAGACTTCTCGTCATGACAGGTCGAGATCTCTTGCTGTCAAGCAACCTTTTTCTCTCGCATATGAATTTATAAACGGATTTACACCCGAAAATCTTAGATCTCTCCGACTTATTTCCGTTAAGTATCCTAACCGTACATTCGAACTTCGAAGGTACACATTTCCTCACGATAAACCGATTCTGTTGAGAGCAAACCATATGGAACTTAAGCCCATGCCCACCGGAGAACAAATTGTATTATCTACATCTAGTGGCGACGTCTTTGCTATATTGGCAAGAATAAACAGGGAAATGGTTTTTCGTGGGATATATACACCTTCAACTTTCGGGACAGTCAGGGCGAAAATAAACGCGGAGAGCGGCGCTGTTGAAGCATTGACCCGAGAAGAAATAGCGGCAGCTCCATTAAGCAACCATAACAAAATCGCTAAGTGTTTTAAATTAGTACTTGTTTAAATCAATTTCTTTATATAATTATTTAAATTTTTTATTCTGCCCGCTTCGCGAGAGTATTCTTCTCACGCGTCTCTAAGGGCTCGCTCTTCCCTTTGTGCTTCCACCGCTTGTGCATAGCCCATATAAAATGAACCTTAAATTTAAGTGTAAATGTTTTCGCGCAAATTTTTAACGAGGTCTATGAGAGAAGGTTAATTTTTGTTGGATTAGTTGCATGTCATATGTTATTTTGACCAGTTGTTTCAGATGACTGGAATGCCCTGCCTTGAAAGAAGGAGGTAAATCGAATATAAGATCCTATGGGCCTGTGACCATTAATTGCAAGTTAGCTCAAGTTTATGAACTCAATATTTGTTAAAACTCTACAACAAGCTTTTGCACAGCACTGGTCGGAATTTAAACACGACTTCATACCTAAGAGATTGACGGAAACTAATTTGGCCCCTCTTACTCAATTTGGAAATTTACTTCTTCAAATAGGCAAACAAGTTTGCGGTAGTCACTTGGACCTGGCGAAAGCAGTGATATTTTTATAAAAACTGCCACATGCAAATATTGCTCACTCATAGATTTTAGAAAAACTTTTTTTTTAAGTTCCGCGACATGAATCTGGATTCTATGAAACATATTATCTACCAATCCGGAATTCCTCTGTGTGGTTTAATTGTCCTACACGTGTGACGTGTAACCACTTGAATCTGCTTTGCAATCGCGTTCATTTTTAGTTAATCAGTAAACAGTTACGTAATTTTTGGTTTCCCGTTATGGCCGCGTGAATTGGGCATAATAAACTGCAGATCAAATCGAATTCTTGAAAACCTGTTATTATTTACACCATTAGGCGGTTTCCCTTTCATGTTAGGTGTGACTCAATCGATAGAGAAGGGTGTAGTGTGAGGAAGGGGTTATAGAATTTTTAAATTGATCTAGAATTCTTGTATTATTTATTTAAGTAACACGGTCCTTCCGCAACAATGCTTCGACCCAGTTTGCTAATCAATCTCTCTAGCAATTACCCCAAGTAAAGATCCTCACAAAGACGTCATGTCAGGTTCTCCGCTTGAGTGCAATAGTATCCAAAGCTTCAGTCATTCACTCTACGGACACTCCTTTTATCAAATATTTGCCGCTATATTTTTATTTACTAGCATACTTCGCTAGCTTCTTTAGCTTCATCATGTGATTTTTTAATTTTGAATCTGCAAAAGTTGATGGTCAGAGCGGCACGGCTATGGTATCGAATACCACTGTCAGGGAAGCGCACTTTTAAGATAATTTCAAAATCGAATTTTTGAAGTATTTTTTTCATTATTTCAAATAACTTTCTCGAAATGACACATTGGTAACAGCATTTAGTAATATGTTGACCTCCTATTACTAATGCAGTTTCGGATTTTAATTAACACATCTCGTTTAATTGTAACACTACAATGTACTTCGAAATATTACATTTTGATTTTAAAGAGCTATGTTTGATTTTGATTGACAGTAAATATTATTCATATTTCATTAAATATTTTAACATTTGTTATTAAAACAGTTATTTAATTCTTTAAATTTAGGAGTTTTATCATTCTTAAATTTTCACGCATCGATAGTTTGACAGTTTTGGATATCTTATAATGTCGTAATTTTTTTCATGGAGTTCAGTATATAACAAATGTGACATTGTAGTTTTAGAATTTTGTAAATTTTCTATTTCAAACATTTTTTCTGTTGGAAAGTTTGCAGCGTCAGAAATTTATTTTTTAGCGATTTTACAGTCATGTCGCTTTTAACCGAATTCGACATTCCTTATTAATTTTTTCGGATGCCAAATAACACATTTTTTTTGGCCCAAACAATTCAATTTAAAATTTCTATAATCTAGGGAATCAATGATGAGGAGTATACAATCTATAAATTAAATAAAAAACACTAAACTTATTAAAATTATTCAATAAAAATGTATAGTAAGTGTAATAACAATACATTTACACATTGTTAACGTAGATCATTTTTCATCTTTTGAAATGAGTCAGTTTGTTGTGAAAATTTTTAGTTTTAATGTTAATAATTTAAGTAAAATTTTTCTATTTAAAAATTATGTACCAGATTTAACTAAAAACAGATCAATTCTTTGACAAAACTTGAATAATTGAATTTTTAGACATAAACTTAATGTTCTACCTAAGAGATAAATTATTACCTGAAATGATGTACTAGTTGAGGCAATGACAATTTCAGTAAAAAACAAAAAATTTCAAACAAAGAAAAAATTTCAAACAATTTATTAATAATAAATAAATTCTCAAAAAAATAGTTGTACTTTTATATAAAGTGATAAATTATCAATCAAAATTTTAAAGTTAAATTTTCGGCAAAAAAAATTAATTTGCCAAAAAAAACATTTTTGAACCCAATTTAAAAGTGTACAAATAAAATTATAAATATTTAAATCGAATACTTGAATTTTCAATAACAATTATGAATGTTCAAACAAAAAGATTAATTTCTAGAAAAAGGACGAATTTTTAATTAAAAAAGCTTATTTTACAACAAAAAATTTAATTTCCTGTCTAAAAAGTGTAATTGTCAACAAAAACATTTCAACAAAATAGTTGAATTTTCAACTAAAAAAAAAAATTTCAAACAAACAAAAAATTTTAGCTTTTAACTAAAAAGATGAATTTTCAAATGAAAAAAGTTTTTCGACTAAAAATGTAATAATTAAATTTTTAGTAAAAAATATTAAATTTGAATTCCTATTGTATCCTGAGATCCTCCTTTTTCTTCTTTTTACTGTTTACATACACAATTTTTTTCATAATTTTTCCCATTTTCAATTATTTATTATAGAAAAATGTAAACAAACAACATTGAGTGTACAGAATTGTAAAATTCATTCAGATGGTCTAGATCTGTAATTTTATTAGTTCTTTTTTCATAAAAACCATTTTAGCAAAAGGTTTTTCTAATTGATCTTTACCTAATTTTATCATTTTTTCAAGTTTAGAATTCATGCGAAAAGTAATCCTGTTTTTATAAGTTTTTAAAAGTCTATTTATTTTTTGGGAAATGTTGCTATAATATGGAATAGAAATATTATTTTTACAATCGAATTTTTTTTTATTATTTTGTTAAAATTGTTAGTTTGTTTTTTGTTATAAATTTGATTTTATCTCTGATCGATGCTATTATCACCTGCATTGTTTAGAGATTTATTTTAAAAAAGGTAATTTTTTACTATTCTTAAATTCTCATTAAGAAATTTATTGTCTGAAAGTAGAAATTAAGATAATATTAGATGAAATTTATTGTCAGAAAGTAGAATAGCTGAACCTACTTTCTAATAATAAAAATTTGTTGTTGTAAGGGATGTTTACTTTTGACTGATGAATCAATTATTTTACAATATTTACTAATGTAATTAAAATAAACGTAATGTATACATTTAAAATTAAATAAATAAATGTAAAATATATATTTACTAATGTAATAGTTAATTAACTTTTGACTGATGAATCAATTATTTTAAAATATTTACTAATGTAATTACTAATATTTTTACTTATTATTCAGTTTATTTAATTTTAACCGATTAATTAGTTATTTCATAATATTATCTAATCTATATAGTGATAAAAACGCCAATAGAACATAACCTAACTAAATCACGCTATCGTCGACAATAAGAAAAAATTATTATTCTCTAAGAGGAAAAGTGAAAATTAAAAAAAATATCTTTATCGAAATAAAATGTTCTTTGCTTTTGAAATCTAATTAAATACACCGAAAAAAATACATTAAAGTTGATTTTGTTAATTAAAAGAATTTTCTTTTAAATCCCGCTATGTGATGAGCGATTTTTAGCGAGAACGAGTCCTTTCAAGCACCGAATTTTATTTTTAAACAAAATTAATTTTTTTTAAACATAACCTTTTCAAATTAACTGATTTCATCAATTTAAATCTTACTATCCAACCAGTAGTTCGGCGGCCGGGCTCTATTCCTTCGGATAACTAAATGAATTAGTAATTTTTATATTCAACTAATCACATCAGTAAATTTCTACTTATCATCAGTAGCTCAGTTCTATCAAAAGAAATAAGTAGAATTTAACTGATAATCAGGTATATTTTACTAATTTAAATTTAGAGAGTAGATAAAATATTTAGTAATCGACCAAAATAGGTTGATTATGTAAAACATATGGGTTTTAACGTTTTTTCTCGAAAAAGACATTTTAGGAAGGAATTTTTTAAGTGACTTGTTTTTTCGGAATTCGGGATGACTAGTAAAATATTTTCCATGAGCATTCAAAAGTTGGTTAAATAGTCTCTCAAAATTATATAATTATAATAATAATGATATTATTATTAATAATAATAATTACCCAAAGTAATATGTCAAAATCTAAATTTTAAGATAGAAGTTACGGTGATAGTGTTTAAGAAACGACATCAGAGGACGATGATTTTGTTACAAGATACACTATTTCCTCTGAGAGATTTTTTTAAAATGTTGAAAAAACTATGAGAGGAGAACACTCATTTTGCCACTTCTCTAAACATATTTTGATTTACACTATATAAATCCGCCATGTAAAAATCATCTTTTACGTTATGTATTAAACTGACTCTTATCAAATGTAAATATCGCAAAAATGAAAGCTCGGTGCCTGAAATCTAAATATGACGTCTTCATCATACATTACATAAGCTAATAAAACACTGGAATAATCTTTACTAATATTGAAGATTATATTTGTCATGCAGAAATAAATCAGTTTTTTCACAAAGTAAAAAGGATGAGGATGTTCAATACTCTGGTGCTACCCTTGGCGGTTATTCTCAATTTATTTGGTAAATACAATTGTATAATATATCTATATATAATTTTAACTGCATTTATTCAGTTATACACAAATGAAAATTTTTGTACAATTTAATCTGCACGAACTCAACTGAAGAGTTAACAGTCAATAGGTAGTAACCGCCATTTCTGAAATTTTACAGACCTGTTTTCACTATTGTCTCCAAATATTGAACTAAATTCTGGATAAAATCGTCAAAAATCGATGAAGGTCGTAACTACATGGTACTAGAAAGTGTAAAGGAGGTAACTCCATCATTTTTTTCTGTTCTCACTTAACGCTGCGGCGTTAAGTTTTATTTAAAAAATCAGTACTATTACAGGAAAATCATGGTAATTTGCCATAATTTTCGAAAAATTTCTATTATCCAGAAAATGCGAACTGATAGATGTATAATTTTCATTGATCACATCTGACGTCACTTTTTACTGCCTAGAGAGTAAAAAGTAAAGCTTCAGCCTCCTCTCTCATAAGGCTGATATCATGGCTCTGACATAAAAATAATTTTTTGTCCTACCCTCTTTGAAAACAACCATCTGAAGAAGATAAAGAATGTTTGGTTTTCTTGACCGTTTTTAATTACAATTAAAAGAAAGAAATTGAGTAATTAGCAGAAAAGAGACTGTGCGGACCTGCAATGAAATTTCTTTAAGAATGCTGGTTTAATCCGAATTTGAATTTCGTTTGATAGATGCGATAAGGATTTAATATATATTTTTTCTGAAGGATTTGCGAACGAAAGAAAGAAGACTTGACGAATATCCAGGATTTTTCGAGATCCTCGGATCAATAAAATGTTGAAAAATCAAACCTTTTGTTCTGATATCATAGAAGAATTCTGTGCGTGTGTTATAAAACGATTTGTTATCAACCACCAGGGTAGCTGTCACTTTCGCGCGACGCACGGTATCGCACATTGGGGATATAGCAATAATTTCGTTCAAAACCACCTACAGATCGCAAATCTGAACCAAATCAAACAAAATTAGGCTCAAAATGTTTGTAATTGAATTACAAAGAGACTTACGAAGCCAAATTTTTAAGAATAATTTGTTTAAACATTTTTTTACACAAAATACGGCGAATTCAAGTTTTTTTAAAA